>WNWK01000118.1:277500-280000 GCA_009830355.1 Cherax destructor | reverse complement strand
GAAAACAAGAGAAGAATACAAAAAGAGCAACAGAGCAATGGTGGACACACTAGTTGAGGTGGCCAGAAGAGCTCACATGGGTACAACAAAGTTACTAGTTATGGGTGATTTCCATCACAAGGAAACTGACTGGGAAAACCTAGAGCCAAATGGGAGTTCCGAAACATGGAGAGCTAAGATGATGGATGTGGTACTGGAAACCCTCATGCATCAACATGTTAGGGACAATACCAGACAGAGAGGTGAGGATGAACCAGCAAAACTGGACCTAGTATTTACCTTGAGTAGTTCGGACATCTAGGATATCACGTACGAAAGACCCCTTGGAGCTAGTGATCACATGGTTCTGAGCTTTGAATACGTAGTTGAGCTACAAGTGGAGAGGGTAGCAGGAATAGGATGGGAGAAGACAAACTACAAAACGGGGGATTACACAGGCATTAGGAACTTCCTGCAAGACGTTTAGTGGGAAAGAAATACAAAGAGGCAGAGGAGAGGTTTGTTCCCAAGGGCAACAGAAATAATGGGAAGACAAGAACGAGTCCGTGGGTTCTTAGAGAGGGAGCAGAGATACTGCGTGTGCCACTAACAAAAATCTTCAACACATCCATTGAAAATGGGTAACTACCTGAGGAATGGAAAATGGAAATGTAGTCCCAACTTTTAAGAAAGGAGACAGACATGAGGCGTTAAACTACAGACCTGTGTCACTGACGTGCATAGTATGCAAAGTCATGGATAAGATTATCAGGAGAGTGGTGGAGCACCTAGAAAGAAACAAGCTAATAAACGACAACCAACACGGTTTCAGAAGGGGAAAATCCTTTGTCACAAACCTACTGGAGTTTTATGACAAGGTAACGGAAGTAAGACACGAGAGAGAAGGGTGGACAGATTGCATTTTCTTGGACTGCAAGAAGGCCTTCGACACAGTGCCTCACAAGAGGTTAATGCAAAAGCTAGAGGATCAGGCACGCATAACAGGAAATGCAAGTCAATGGATCAGAGAATATCTGACAGTGAGGCAATAGCGAGTCATAGTAGGTGACGAGGTGTCAAAGCGGGAGCCTGTGACGAGCGGGGTTCCACAGGGGTCAGTCCTAGGACCTGTGCTGTTTTTGGTATATGTGAATGACATGACGGAAGGGATAGACTCAGAAGTGTCCCTGTTTGCAGATGATGTGAAGATAATGGGGAGAATTAAATCGTTTGATGATCAGGCAGGACTACAAAGAGACCTGAACAGGCTACAAGCCTGGTCCAGCAACTGGCTACTTGAATTTAACCCCGCCAAATGCAAAGTCGTGAAGATTGGGGAAGGTCAAAGAAGACCGCAGACAGAGTATAGTCTAGTTGGCCAAATACTCCAAACCTCACTCAAGGAAAAAGATCCTGGGGTGAGTATAATACCGAGCACATCACCTGAGGCGCACATCAACCAGATAACTGCTGCCGGATATGGGCGCCTGGCAAACCTAAGAATAGCGTTCCAATACCTCAGTAAGAAATCGTTCAAGACTCTGTACTCCATGTACGTCAGGCCCATATTGAAGTATGCAGCACAAGTTTGGAATCCACACCTGGTCAAGCACGTCAAGGAATTAGAGAAAGTGCAAAGGTTTGCAACAAGACTAGTCCCAAAGCTAAGGAAATTGTCCTACGAAGAAAGGTTAAGGGAAATGGGCCTGACGACACTGGAGGACAGGAGGGTTAGGGAAGACATGATAACGACATATTAAATACTGCGAGGAATTGATAAGGTGGACAAAGACAGGATGTTCCAAAGATGGGACATAGAAACAAGGGGTCACAATTGGAAGTTGAAGACTCAGATGAGTCAAAGGGATATTAGGAAGTATTTCTTCAGTCATAGAGATGTCAGGAAGTGGAATAGCCTAGAAAGTGACGTAGTGGAGTTTTAAGACGAGGTTTGATAAAGCTCATTTAGTAGGGAGAGAGGTGACCTAGTAGCGATCGGTGAAGAGGCGGGGTCAGGAGCTATGACTCAACCCCTGCAACCAAAAATAGGTGAGTACAAATAGGTGAGTACACACACACACACACACACACACACACACACACACACACACACACTAAAATATTCCGGAAAGTTTCGTATCGTTCCTCTATACAATCTTGTAATTTCCGGATGTTATCCCAACATAATAACCAGCTTCTTCATGAATTTCCAATACGAGTGTGACATTTAGCAAGTTAATTATCGACATCATCAGATGCTTGAATTAAGGCTATGTTGCATAGCCAAGATGTGTACCTCAAGAATATTAAGTAGACGCATAGAAAGCATTCTAAATAACAATGTTTTTTGCAGAGTTGCAGGTAGTTACCTAATTAATGGGTGTACTTTGCATAAATTGCAAATCGTATTAAAATTCATATATGTCTGAGTTTATGTATTTATGCATTACCGTGTTTGTGTAAGAATATATTTGTGTATGTATATATGTATGTATTTTTGTATGTGTGTATGTTTGTATAT
>WNWK01000118.1:110000-275000 GCA_009830355.1 Cherax destructor | reverse complement strand
ATAATAGGCTCAGGATAGGTCCAAGAATTAGATACTTTAGGCTTTTTTGTTTTATTATTCCTTGGAACAGACTACTTGAAAGGAGTAAATTGAAGCCGGGTGAATATGTTATGAAATTCTTGAAATGAAGTGGACGAGGATATAAACCTGAACGATGTGATAAAAACAAAACAACTTGGAAAGAGAAATGGATGAAAGAACCACCATACCAAATCTCCTCCCCAATACCAGTACACTTCCACTCAATTCCAGTACACTTCCACTCAACACCAGCACACTTCCACCCCGCTACCAGCACACTTCCACCCCGCTACCAGCACACTTCCACCCCACTACCAGCACACTTCCACCCCGCTACCAGCACACTTCCACCCCGCTACCAGCACACTTCCACCCCGCTACCAGCACACTTCCACCCCACTACCAGCACACTTCCACCCCGCTACCAGCACACTTCCACCCGCTACCAGCACACTTCCACCCGCTCCAGCACACTTCCACCCCGCTGCCAGCACACTTCCACCCCGCTGCCAGCACACTTCCACCCAGCTACCAGCACACTTCCACCCAGCTACCAGCACACTTCACCCACTACCAGCACACTTCCACCCCTCTATCAACACACACCCGACAATCAACACACCCCGACCCTCTACCTTACTATCAACACGCCTACATTTACGTCAGTCCCCTCTTCCTCCACGTCAAATCCCTCTCCCTCCATCCATTATCATTGTTAGAGATAAGCAAATTATAAAAAAAAATTCACGTGCACATTATTTTTGATCGGAGAAGCGAGTGAAGAAAATGTGAGACCAGTTGAAATATATATAATATATATCAGGGAGAAATATAAAGTAAGCGTTTATTATGCCAAAAAAAAAAAAAAACATACACACACACACACAATAAATATAACAACTTTACTAAGAAAAGAGAGAATTGGGAATACAAATAAACCAAATGAGAATAAAAAAAGTGACATTATTGACAACAGACAGGAAGAGCCCTAGTTTTCTTCTTGTTAGGGTGTCTGATCATGAGACTAAACGACTATTGCTCTCGTTGTAATTATTAATCAGGCGATTTGTAGTTAAAACTAACCAGTTCTGTGGTGTGGGTCATTATGTCAGCCGTAGTGACGGTCTCCGTTTTTTTGCTCTCAGGTGCTTACAAAACACATCTTTAGAGGAATAGGAAGGAGAGGAACGATAAGCACATTATGCTACTAAGTAAGCTCATACCTAACGCAGGTTCCAAGCAAGTGATTTGATGCCTCAGAATTTCATCTGAAATCATCTAAATTTAATTAGTAACAAAATAAACACTTGGGGAAATTGTTCAGAGAGCATATGGAAAGAATGTCCGGCAATCATTATGGAAGAAATCACAATGAAGTAGTGCATGACTGCAATTAAAAAAAAAAATACCGCAGTGAAAAAATAAATAGGAAAACCTGAGTGCTTTCTATTCCTCCCTCTTCCTCTGTTTTTGCCTGTCTCTCAGTCTCCGTCTCTCTGTCTCTCTGTCTCTGTCTGTCTGTCTCTGTCTCTGTCTGTCTGTCTGTCTGTCTGTCTGTCTGTCTGTCTGTCTCTCTCTCTCTCTCTCTCTCTCTCTCTCTCTCTCTCTCTCTCTCTCTCTCTCTATTTCTCTCTCAATATGGATTTAAAGAACTTACATTATAAAATTTCTATGTATATTGTTCAAGCCACTTAGTAATTCAAAGGAATAACTTGGTGCTTAGTTGATTATCTGGCTAGTTAGCAAGTTACTTAAACATGAACTTTACTTCTTAACTCAGAAATTAATAATTTACACAGTTACTAAATTCAGATATAAGATAAATAAAAAAATAATATTTGTCCGACGAGAGCTCTACACAGAGCGAAACGTTGTTCCAACGTTTGTTTTCTTTAATACTGTTGGCAGTACACCATTTGCACTGAAGGTAAATGAAAGAATGTTGATTTGCTTTCGTTTCAGTAACCCAGGAGGGTTAATAACTTTGCGTAACCCAAGAAAGTCAAGCAGTGTGGCTTTTTCTATTTAAGTTCTTGGATCCTCTCTCTCGGAAGCAACCTAGAGTAGCCAGCCATTTCCTGCTGGCAAGATGGGAAGCAGGTGTGTGGAGATCTGCTTATATAGCTCACACCTCCCAAGATTAGTAGATGGTTAACTGGTTGTTTGAAGAAGTTGAGTGTGAATTTAGAATGAGGGGATGGGTGATAATGGGCTGTTAGGTGGAAGGAATTTTTGATAAGATGATAGTTGATGAAGGGATGATGGATGAGAGGAGGGTTCCACAGTAGCGAGGTTGGGTGCTGAATCCATTGGGTAGGCCTGAAATATTCATAATTTTGTTCCAATTGTTTGGTGAGGGCGAGCACCGCGGGGCGCGAGGCTCGAATGACGCATTAGAGGGCGATGAATCATTCAGAGGCCAGCGTCGCCAACCCATCTAGAATTCACATAACTCTTGCCTAATTAGCATACACATGCAATTTTATTTAAGAAGATCCAATTATAGGTCATTATCCTCGTGTCCATTACAGCAATTGTGATGCATGCGACTGTCTGGCCAGTGATGGCCGGTCTACGGTCGTTGATGAATGTTGCAGAGAAACGACTGTCACGACACCACCACCACCACGACGCAAGTCGCTGTTGCTCCTCCTGCCACCGCCACTACTGACACTGCTGCCACCACTTGCGTCTCTGCCGCCGGCGAAGTTGTTGCTGTCTGTCTACCCTACTTAGCCTGCCTTCATTCTTCACCTGTCTGCATCTTTCTCTTTTGTCTTTGTCCATCTACTTTTTGCTTGCACTGTTATCTGTTTTCCTCTGTTTGTATGTGTCTGTTGACTTATTTGCTACTCCTGACTTTTATCTAATAATCACTTTCCCAACACCATCACTATATTAGACCGGAACGACACACACTCTCTGAAATAATCCATTTAAACCTTTAAAACACATACCTATAGGACTACGCATGTAACACCTCTAAAACCACAATTTCAATTCTAAAACCGACAAACTTATTCCTCTAATACGTCACGTATATAAAGCGACATTATTATAAAACGACAAGCCCCGAAAACGACACATCTCTATCCAACATTTATCTAAAACGACACACCTCTAAAGAAATATTTCCATCGAAACGAAACACTTGGAAAGCGACAGGTCTTAGAGAGCCCGCCACGGCAAAGACACCAACACCACCATTACTCCTTTAACTTAAAGAAAAAGACCATTACTACTTTAAGACACAGGAGCAGACATTTGGGACATTTTATGGAAATGTTTCGGCCCCAGAACCGAGACTTTTCCATTATAACATGTCCTAGGTGCTTTTTACATGTGTCTTTAAACACAAATGGTGGTATTATGTACGAGTTTCTTACCGAAAGCAGCTATATGTTGTGACAACTCGAGGACGTTGCCCTATAGAACAGCCTAATGACGTCTTTGTTTATTATAACTATATGAGGTCATTGTAATAAGTCTACCAGGTTGCTGAGTTGAAAGTCTACGAGGTCTCTGTCGTTCTAAGTCTACGAGGTCTGTCTTTCTAAGTCTAAGAGGTCTCTGTCGTTCTAAGTCTACGAGGTCTGTCTTTCTAAGTCTAAGAGGTCTCTGTCGTTCTAAGTATACGAGGTCACTGAGTTGTAAGTCTACGAGATCTCTGTCGTTCTAAGTCTACTAGGTCATTGAGTTGTAAGTTTACGAGGTCTCTGTCGTTCTAAGTCTACGAGGTCACTGGGTTGTAAGTCTACGAGGTCCCATCGTACTATAACTATCCGAGATCACTCTGTTATACAAACTCATATACACACCAAAGTCCCTCGTTACTAATTAAAAAAAGTCCTCTCAAAATGACTATACGACAGCTAACGTATTAAAGGACATCTTGTATTCTACACAGAGACTCGTTTACTAAATGACACCTTGTATTCTACACAGCGACACCTGTACTAAACGCCATATTACATTTTATACAATGGCGCAGTAATTAAATGTCACCTTCTTGTATATACATGGCTTGTTAAACGTCACTATTGTATATACTAAAGATCAGTCACCCCATCAAGGAGATGGGGTGATGCCTTGATGCTGATGAAAGGCTCTTGATACGATGAACTGGAACTACCCCTACCTATCTCCATGGATCAACTTGATTATCTTTCATTCCCCACGCGCTGTATTATTTAATTTAGAGCTGACAAGCTTATTTTGTATACCGATGATTAAAACCTTTCGCTTTTCCCACACTTAACTGCATCTGCCAAATTTCTCACCAAAACATTAACTTTTCCTGTCAGACCAAGGTACTGACCACCTTCTATCAAGGCTGATGGTCCTATCACCTCAAAAAATCCCTCTCCACTTCAACTGTCTCTAGTGGTATATTCTCCTGTATTCAGGCGGAACGTTTCGGCATAAAATATTCCTAAGTGCTTCATTAACATTTTCAAATCATCCTGAAGCTCGTATGTTCTCTTCTTGAAGGGAGGACTCATGATCCAGCACATCCTCACCACCACTCACAGTGTGGTGCCCTCTATTAAATTTACATTAGAAGAAGTAAGCAAGCAATCGACTGTTCTTAGACGCCTTACTGCACACAAGTGAGTACACACTTGCATTACTTTATCCCTTACGGATTTGGCACTTTCCAAGGAACGTAATACTGAAGACCAGACTAAGTAACATGTCTGCCGCTCATTGTCTTGCAGGCTGTCTGAGCTCAACAGAAGGTACGGCAATAAAAGACACATATGGCTGGCCGAGCGGGGAATAACATGGGCCCCGTCAGAATTAATCAGAATAATAACCGAGAGACGCGCTGACTGACTGCTTAAGCGACTGTGTGATTGACTGACTGATATAAGATGAGACTCAAACTGACAGCAAATACATAATAAAATATGAAGATACATATAACGGGAGAGAGAGAGAGAGAGAGAGAGAGAGAGAGAGAGAGAGAGAGAGAGAGAGAGAGAGAGAGAGAGAGAGAGAGAGAGAGAGAGAGAGAGAGAGAGAGAGGAAAAAGGAAAAAAACTTTAGGGACAGGTGGAAAGTGTGTGAGAAAATGAAGGAGAAGGAATTACGTAGGGAGGAAATGAGCGAGGGAGAGACGATGAAGAGAAGATCGAGTGAGGGAGATTGGAAGAGGGAGAGTGAGGGAGAAAAAAGAGA
Organism: Cherax destructor; assembly: GCA_009830355.1. Lineage (NCBI taxonomy): Eukaryota > Metazoa > Arthropoda > Malacostraca > Decapoda > Parastacidae > Cherax > Cherax destructor. The sequence continues at coordinate 269,798 of WNWK01000118.1, read as the reverse complement.
GAGCAAGGCGGAGGGGGTGAGAGAGGGAGGAGCGAGGGCAGCGAGGGAGAGTCAGTAAGGGAGAGAGGAGGGAAAGGGCTTTAAATGCATGTGAAAGAGAGATTACGGGGTAGAAGAAACCATGAAAGACCAGGAGGCGTAGAGGGGAAGGGAAAAGGGAAGAGAGGGCTAGAGATGGGTGAGTGAGAGAGATTAAGGGGAGAGTTTAAGAGAGAACGGAAATGAGAGGGGCAGGGAGTAATACAGGGAGGAGAGGGGAAAGGGGAGACGAAAAATATGTGAGGATTATTGGTGCAGAAGGAAGAGATAGAGAGAGAGAGAGAGAGAGAGAGAGAGAGAGAGAGAGAGAGAGAGAGAAATCTCTTAGCTTGTAAAATACTTGCAGAAGCTCTCATTCTTAATCCTGTAGAAGCTTAATTAAGTGTTGCGAAGAGAGTAATGTGAGGTGTAGTGCCCTTACCCTCTCTTCCTATCCCAGCCCAGCCCCAGGCCAGTGACCCATCCCAGCCCCAGGCCAGTGACCCAACCCAGCCCCAGGCCAGTGACCCAGCCCAGCCCCAGGCCAGTGACCCAACCCAGCCCTAGGCCAGTGACCCAGCCCAGCCCCAGGCCAGTGACCCAGCCCACCCTTGGCTCTCACACACACACACATAATGAGACTTCAAGTAAAGACGTTCATGTGACAAAAATATATCTATATTACCGAATGAATAATAACCAGTTTTCTTAAGCGAGTTTTTTTATTACTTAAACTATTATCAAAACAATATTTCTTTGGCAAAGAGAGAAATTGTACGGGCTCGAACCGCCGTCCCAATGAATGTGGAGGAAATCACACAACCACTGCACAAAAGGAATCAAACGAGCTGTTACTCAGAACTCACAATAAATCCTCTTAATTGTCATACATCAATTTATATATAAATGGTTATTAAACTTAATAATAATTTGTAAAGGGGTGCCTCACGAAACCTAACCTAATCAATTTTTTCTCCAGCAAAAGCGTGTGATTTCCTACGATTTGCCACTAGCTCATTTCTGCCGGAACTAAGTTGCTAGGAAAATAAAATATGTGCTGTTCTTAGTTCGATTAGGATAGGATAAGTTAGCCTTGGATACGGTAGGTTAGAATAACGTACATAAACATACATTTAAAATTATCTGGCAGTAAGCTAAAAAAAAAAACATACCACGGGCGGGGATAGAGCCCGCGATCAGGGAGTCAAAAAACATGAGTCATAATAAGTTAGAAGGTGAGGAATTCCTCAATAGAGTGCTCACAGAGGGGACACTAATGCAATATTTAAGTTTATTGAGAAAATATTTAGACAATAAAGGTTGCAAAATGTTGACTGTGTCTCATTCTTCAACTTGTCGGTATTCTAAGCCATTTATAGAGAGCGCGCTCTCTTTTTGAAACTCATCCATCACACACTGTGAGGAACTCATAAATATAACTCACTCTGTGAGGAACTCATCTACGTAACACTCAGGTGATACTTATAAATTTCTCTCACTATGTAACTCACAAACGCAATACTTTCTGGGACGAAATTACCAATGTACTCACACTGTGAGGGATTCATCAATGTACTCACACTGTGAGGGACTCATCAATGTACTCACACTGTGAGGGACTCATCAATGTACTCACACGATGAGGGACTCCTCAATGTACTCACACGATGAGGGACTCATCAATGTACTCACACTGTGAGGGACTCATCAATGCACTCACACTGTGAGGGACTCATCAATGTACTCACACTGTGAGGAACTCATCAATGTACTCACACTGTGAGGGACTCATCAATGTACTCACACTGTGAGGGACTCATCAATGTACTCACACTGTGAGGGACTCATCAATGTAACTCACACGGTGAGGAAAATCATGAACGCCTGTCAGCCCTCACATAGTCATGGTGAATATAATACGGGGGAAGTAGTGTGGTACAGGATGAACACGGTACAGTGAATGAAGCAGTGTGGTACAGGATGAACACGGTACAGTGAATGAAGCAGTGTGGTACAGCTACCACACATAAGCAGGGTACATCTAGTAGCACCAACAGTGTGCTTCATTACCATGGCTCCAGCCTGTAATATTTATTATGACACAACCTGTAATATTTATTATGACACAACCTGTAATATTTATCGAAACTTATTATTTTCTTATCAGATAATGCATAATAATAAATAAATTATTGGTATATCCCTAAAACGTATATATCCAAAGTGGCGGTCTTATGTTTCTCTCTCTCTCTCTCTCTCTCTCTCTCTCTCTCTCTCTCTCTCTCTCTCTCTCTCTCTCTCTCTCTCTCTCTCTCTGCCCCCTTTACTTACCTCAAGAGCTACTTTCATATGTATAATTACAACAAATTAAGCCTTCCTGACAATACCTTTAATCATAATTGCCTCAAGTATACGAACACACCTGCAATTACTTGGTATAATGCAAGCTGTATATCAGTGAAGAAATAAAAGGGTATTTCTACATCACTGCATGAATAATTTAGATGCGACGAAGAATGAATTTTCCCCAACACGATGGTGGTAGAGGCAAACAATTCTAGACCCCACGTAAAAATTTCTTCGGAGCATGTCATATGATTTTCATTGTTCGCCTGTGCTTACGTATGCAAATTAGGGCATATACTCCAACAAAATCATATGTAAAAATGCTTTCAGTGTGTGTGTGTGTGTACTCACCTACTGAAGATTAGAGGGGTTGATTCACAGTTCCTGGCCCTGTGTGTGTGTGTATGCAATCACCTCCATGTGTTCTATACGTGGTTGCATGGGTCGATTTACAGTGTGTGTGTGTGTGTGTGTGTATGTGTGTGTGTACAAAACAGAGAGGAAGAAAAGGATAAATATTCATAATTTTGAGAAGAGATAATGTGTTTTGCACTCATAAAACCCAGCGCCGTCGAAAAGGAATACACACACAAACACACACACACACACACACACACACACACGTAAACCATTTATTTCCAGGAGTAATGCCACAGTGATCATTAAAAAGCACATTAATATCAGTTTACCAAAAAGAGAGAGAAAGATAAGCAGATAGATAGATAGTTAGGTAGACAAATAGATAAACGCTTCTTTCTCCTCAGCCATTACACTGAGGATGACAATTAAATCGATATAGCAAAAATAATCAGGAATATATTCTTCTACAGCTTTGCTTAAGCAAAGTTAGTCCCTCGTTAAGAGGCGTGTGAGTTTCCCTGTCTCCTGATATCATGTTTATTTTTCCCCTATAATCTACCTTGTCCATAATTACCATCGCATTTGCTTTGTCTGCTTAGTTAGGTGAAGTCTAGGATCTTTCCCTAATTCCTGGTATAACTTACCAAATCTTTGAGGACAATTGTGTTGCAGAGGTCTGCAGACAAAGCAAATGCGATAGTAATTATGGACAAGGTAAATTATAGGGGAAAAATAACATTATTAGAAAACAGGGGAATTGAGGTGCCCCTTAACAACTCCTGTTTCTCGTTAAAAGTCACCCTCTAACTATATCCGACATCGAACTAGCCATTTTAACCGGAATTTAAGAGAGTTAGACATCCGTACATAACCCAACAAGTGTACGTTTCTTTACTGTTGAAACGTTTCGTCTGCACAGTATGCTTCTTCAGTCAAATACATAGGCAGCAGGTGAAGATGATGTAATCAATCCAACAACCTTGGAGATATGAGGAGATCAGTCCCTCAGTTTACCAGCTGATGTAATCAACTGATTGACTATATTTGACTAACATTTCAATAATGAAGATACCCAACTGTTGCAAGTGTCTTAATCACCAACTTATCGGTATTTTATACAATTTTCAGCACATTCTTGGATAGATGTTGTATACCAACCCACTACCTATAATCCCCGCTCTTCAACTGACCCTGTAGGGTTATCTGAATTGTGATGGCTGCTCCCTTCTGGTAAGACAGCTATTTAATGAATAATGGTGATTTTTTTTCCTTTGTTTGGGGGAATGGGGAGTTCACCCTACCTTGGTGGGAGACGACCGGTGTGGTAAATAGATATAATTAAAATCTATAAAAAATATGTAGCCCTTCTGACACTTGTAGAACAGACTGAGGTCACTTACACAGGATATTCACAACTGACACAGGTCGCAGGTCATATAAACACAGTTATCACACATGAATCGTAAGAGATATTCAAGGTCATTCACATACACCTTCTATGATGATATGAATGTAATATTTTATGCACAAGTAACGAGACTAATTAATGAATGTTTTCACAAGCCATATATGAGGGGACCTAGAACCTTGTTACAGAGAATTCTACGCTTGCCTAACCTATGAACATGACTTACTTCAACCTGTGAATTTATCCAAGGTGACTCCGTCTACGACTGCTTCTCCTCACCTGTCTGCAGTATATAAGCTCCTCCGCACATGTGTAGCACTCTTTTTAAGACTGATGGACTCAACACATCGACTCCACGCTGAGGGACTGGTTACCTCAAACTGCTTCTGATCTTTAAAAATTCGACTCTGTATCGGACTGAGGAAGCAATTGGTTGGCGAAACGTTCCCGCAATAAAGATACCCAAGTGTTGCACAAGTGTCTAATTCATCACGAGGGGACTTGCATGGCTTGAGCCAGTAGGTTGACTTCAATTCTTCTTCTTACGTGACTTGCATGGCGTGAGCCAGTAGGCTGACTTCAATTCTTCTTCTTACGTGACTTGCATGGCTAGAGCCAGTAGGCTGGCTTCAGTAATTCTTCTTACGTGACTTGCTTGGCTTGGGCCAGTAGGCTGACTTCAGTAATTCTTCTTACGTGACTTGCTTGGCTTGGGCCAGTAGGCTGGCTTCAGTAATTCTTCTTACGTGACTTGCATGGCATGGGCCGGTAGCGTGGCTTCAGTGATTCTCCTTACGTGTGCACTTCACATGTCTGCATATATAAGCGTTTCCTCAATTCATTTAGCAGCGCCTGAAGATGGTTTCAAGTAGAAGAAAAATATTCATGTCATTTCTATACGAAAGTGATTTCTATACGTAATTTCTATTCGAGAGTTACTGCATAAGAAGAGTTCAAAGCAATGCAAAAGCGCGATCAAATTAATTATCGATATAAAACACACATACTATGATAATTTAAAGCACCAAACAATTGTTAAAACAGTTAAAAAAATGTTGTAAGAACATTTCACTACCGCAAATCTGTCACACACACAGTAGCCGGAATTATAAAATTTTCAGTTTGATTTTCCAATTTGTGTCATAATCTAGAAAGTTCAGTGAGATTAGGATATGTTAAGTTAGGCTGAATTAGGTGAAGTTATATTAGCTTAAGAAAGGCCCACTAAATAAACAGTTACTAAGATTTTGTTTGTCGTATGTAAATATTAACCGGATGAAAACCGATAGTTTATTAAGTGATTTGATGTCGATTTAGAAAGACCGAAACATCGTCTGATGTTTCTTCTCTCAAGAGTGGGTTAGTTGTGAAAACGTTGGGTCAGGTTAAATTACATTTGATTATGTAAAATAAGATTAGGTTTGGTTCTGCTTAGCGATATATGCTAATGGTAATGTCATCTAGCATTTTTATACAGACTAAAAATTGCTATAAGTGAAAAAAATGAAAATTGAAAATATATTATTATTGCTATTATTATTATTATTATTATTATTATTATTATTATTATTAGTAGTAGTAGTAGTAGTAGTAGTAGTAGTAGTAGTAGTAGTAGCATCAGTAGTAGTAGTAGTAGTAGCATCAGTAGTAGTAGTAGTAGCATCAGTAGTAATAGTAGTCGTAGTAGTAGTCGTAATAGTAGTAGTAGTAGTAGTAGTAGTAGCATCAGTAGTAGTATTAGTAGTCGTCGTAGTAGTAGTAGTCGTAATAGTAGTAGTAGTAGTAAAAGTAGTAGTAGTAGTAGTAAAAGTAGTAGTAGTAGTAGTAAAAGTAGTAGTAGTAGTAGTAAAAGTAGTAGTAGTAGTAGTAGTAGTTATAATAGTAAAAATAAAAGTAACAGTATTTATATTATTATATTCATGGAGAAGCGTCAAACCAATGAGGGCCGTTCAGCGTTAATAGGAAATGGAGAGAAAAGAGGATAAAAGAATGAAAAAGGAGAATAGGCAATAGAAGGGGGAGCAGAGTTAACACAAAAACGGTCGTCATAGCCACTAAGTGTAGTACTCACCGCTTATTAAGCACACTCCGCTTGGTATCAAACACTCACACGCACAAGGCGATTTTTTTTAACACACGCACGCATATTTAATGAGTTACAGTGTGTTTGTAAAAACACACAAGAAAGCATGCTGAACACCCCCACACACACACATGTTTCTTGACAAACCAAGCCTAACCTCAGCACCCACAAACAGGGGAATAAACACACACACACCCACACACACACACATACACATACACACACACACACACACACACACACACACACACACACAAACACCAGGAGTTATAACTCGACCCCTGCAACTACAATTGGGTGAGTACACACATACACACACACACATAATGACCGAAACTGATTAACTCTTACAGGGATCTATTCCAAAGCCCGTCCACTATCCCGCCCAATCTAGCTACCATGCGCCCATTCACCCTGCAGCCCAAACCCCAAACCCATCCGCCCTTCCGTCAAAAATGACACCCACCCGCCCATTCAAACTCCGTTGAACACCGCCGCCCACCGCCACCTTCAACTCTGGCCCCGGTCCCCACTGAATATATAATGAGAAAACAGGGCTACCTACCTGTGCTGAGCGTTCACACTCATTGCGCTACTAATGGCCGACAGAGAGCAAGTATTACCACGTATGGAAATCGCGTGTCAAGGACCAAAACCCCCGACATTTGGTCAGTCTTATGCGTTCGTTTTTAACAAATTACTTGCATCGATCGCTCGGAACACGAACAATAACCACGTTGATCTCTGTCTCTATCTGTCTGTGTGTCTGTCTCTAATTCTCTCTCTCCCTCTCTCTTTCTCTCCGGTACAAAAATCTATTTTTCCTCTCTTACAGAGTGTTACCATGCAGAGTAGCCACACTGTCACACAACCTTGAAGCGTGAGGAAGTCTTACAGGCAGTGTAGCCACACTTGTTAAACTCCCTTAAGTGTGAGGCAGGAAGGAATTTAAGCAATGCATTATTAAGGACAATGATTCATTCCTAGTATTTACGTTTTTTGCTATTTTTTCTTCAGAAACAATCCAATTAAGTTATGATGTTAGACTTATACATTTTCATATTGCTAATTTTTTTCAGTGTCACCTTTCGTTATTGGTTAAGTTTTATTTATGTTATCATTTATTTTGTATTAGCATTATCATCATTATAACTATTTCTAGTGTTGTTATAATTTATGAAATTTATTTTACATGAGAAAATTTTAATAGGTCATGGGTCAAGGTCAAGATGTAAGGGGGATGGAGGGAGATTGCTTGGGGGTCAAGCTAGCAGGTCAGAGGTCAGTGGAGGTTAAACACTCTGCTAATTAACAAACGTGCGCTTACCCTCCCTAGCATCGCGCAAATCACTTCCTTATGAGTTATTGATTAGCACACAGCTTGCCCATGGAGACTGAGAGGAGTCACTCATCTAAGGCAGAAAATACGTGTTTGTTCTTTCAACTTGCAATGATATGCAAAACATATAACTATAATAATTTCGGTTGCAACACAATATGGTAATTAACGCAGGTGCTACTAATAATAACGTTGCTTATGATAGACATTAAAATTAACATTAAGCAAAACGTTTAAGAAATACTGTGTGGCGAAACGTTTCTTCAGTACAGATTCCCATATGTTGCATAAATGGCTTAAAACTTGTCGGTTTTAAGCCATTTATCACAACAAATATATGTTCCTATGTACACTACTATTCTTTACATCAAGATGAAGTTAAACTCTGTATTCTCATCAATGTGTTTGAGAGCTTTGCGTATTTGCAGTACAGAGTTCATAAATGAAGAAATCTCGAAAATTTATGGAATTGCTAATGATCTAAAATACCCAAGATACAGAATGGAGGAACATTGCAGAAGGCCTACTGGCCCATACAAGGCAGGTCCTTATCAAAACCACCCCTTCTCAAAGATTAAGATCCAAAAATACTGTAACACACACACACGAAGGACCCGTACTAGTTTCGACGTTTTTAACTTAGCAGAAGGAATAGAAAGCTACAATAAACAAGAAAAGAAATTATAAATTACTGTAGGATGACTGAGAAATGGAGTCATAGATGGATGTGTGTGTGTGTGTGTGTGTGTGTGTGTGTGTGTGTGTGTGTGTGTGTGTGTGTGTGTGTGTGTGTGTGTACATTATATTTCTCGCGGTTCTGCAGTGTAATGAACTCAAAATATGCCGTGAATGTTTGTATGTGTTTAAATTTGCCACAAAGCGGCTCAAAGTAGGGAAGTTCTTGAAGTTCATTGTAACGAAGAAAGGAATTCAAATTACTTTACAGTAACTCATGTAACTGAAAGACTGATTTAGCTGAGGCGGCGCAACACTTGTTTTCTGCAACCATTCCGGAGTCAAAATCAGAAGGTTACGAAGTAGTCCCTAGACTGGAGGTTAGGGTGGCCTTTGTGTCATTGGAAAAGGCTGCTACAATTGTATTTTATTGGGAAAATTAAGCAAAATCTTATTATTTATTTGAAGTAGTAAACCTTGGGTCTTTTAGTGTTATTTATATGCGTTTTTGGTAAAAAAAAATAAAGTCTATCAGAAAATGCCTCAAAATGCTCAGTGGCAGTGATAGGGGAGGAAGCAGTGATGGTGGAGGCAGTGATGATGAAGGAGGCAGTGATAGAGGCAGTGATGATGAAGGAGGCAGTCATAGAGGCAGTAATGGTGAAGGAGGCAGTGATGATGAGGGAGGCAGTCATAGAGGCAGTAATGGTGGAGGAGGCAGTGTTAGCAGAGGCAGTGATGAAGGAGTCAGTGTCACTAAAGGAAACTGTGATGATGAGAGAAGCAGTGATGAAGAAAACAGTGATAGTAAAGAAGCACTGATAAAGGAAGCAGTGCTAGTGAAGAAAGAAATGATAATGAAGGAAGCAGTGCTAGTGAGGGAAGAAATGTTAATGAAGGAAGCAGTGATAGTGAAGGAAAATATGTTAATGAAGGAAGCAGTGCTAGTGAAGGAAGAAATGTTAATGAAGGAAGCAGTGCTAGTGAAGGAAGAAATGTTAATGAAGGAAGCAGTGATAGTGAAGGAAGCAGTGATAGTGAAGGAAGCAGTGATAGTGAAGGAAGAAATGTTAATGAAGGAAGCAGTGATAGTGACGGAAGCAGTGATAGTGAAGGAAGCAGTGATAGTGAAGGAAGCAGTGCTAGTGAAGGAAGAAGTGCTAATGAATGAAGCAGTGCTAGTGAAGCAAGCAATGACAGTGAAGAAGGCACTGATACAGGAAGCAGTGACTTCGCAGGAAGAACCAGCACTGCCATACACACACACTTAACGAGTCATTACGTGCCATTATCAGAGTATCCACCATTCTCTGTCCACCTGCCCACTTACTTATTCATGTGACGTGTGAAGTTAGTAGTTAGTGTGGCTCCCTAGCGCTTGATGACACACATCTACGTCTGTGCGTGTGAGGGTGTGTTCAGCTAATTGTGTCTGCGGGGGTTGAGTTCTAGCTCTTGGGCCCCGCCTTTGAACTTCGATTAATTGGCGGGGCTTACTACACACACACACACACCTTGTGTGTATGTGTGTGGGTTGTGTGCTTTTTGTGGTGTGTGCATGTGTGCGTGTGTGCGTGTGTGTATGTGTGGTGTTTAATCACAATGAAATTTCTAGCTTAAAATCTAGGTATTGGCATGTGCAACTTGCAAAGAGGGAAAGAATTCACAATTGCATGTGCAACTAACCATCCCTCCCTAACTCAGAGGCGTTAAACATGTTTCCTTATGCTTTTTTTTTTTACAGTTGTTCACCAGCAGTAACAGTACGTAGGTATCCAAGTGTTACCAAACTATTGTGGGTGGCACCCTGAGGAGGGTAGTATACCTTATCTAGGACCTGGCTTTAAAATGAACCAAGGTATGAAGACTGTTTTTTTGGCTGTAAATTCGCTGGTGTTAAAGAAAGACCTTAGGATCACTACCAGCCTTCAAGTTCCGTTCTCGTTGAGACCATCCGATAAGGGTAACGAGGACACTTCGTTCTACGTTCTCATCCTAATAATGGTGACTTGGATTCCTTGCTTTGCGTTCTCAACCTTCTAAAGCTAACAATAGTGTCTCTCCGTAAGTTCTCACCCTCCAAATGGTTAAATTCCTACATAAATTATCTCTGGAAAAGAGGATACGTCACTTCCTCAAGCTCGGCTATGTCACAGATTTCCAAAGTGAGTGTTGTCACCCGTGCCGCCGTCAGTATACGCGGCTTCCTGGTTTGTTCTTGGATCCAGTGCAAAGGTAATTTACTTCTATATGGCTACGTTGTTTCGTCAATCTCTTTCTCTCTCTCCCATGCTCGCACCTGACTTAAGAGCCCCCATCAAAGGATGTCGATTAAATCTCTCAAACAGAGTTTCTTCTCTTCCACTTTCTCCTTCCTCTTGCCTGCTATTCTTTAGCCATGTCCGTTTCCTGTTGAAGGTATCCTTTATTTACATCTTTTACCTTACACGGAAATTCATTTTCACCTCCTTTTTCACCTCTCGCTAAAATTGTTTTCCTTCGACTTACCTGGAGTTGTCTTTCTCCAGCTGGAGTTATTCCCTTCTCTTCATGGGAGTTCTTTCCTTTCCAACTAAACCTCACTTCACTAAAGATATAGTGCTTCATCTTCATATGTCTCGTCTTCCTTCACTAGAGTTCATCTTTTCCCTCACCCCGCCCTCCCCCCTCTTCCCATCCGTGTCTACCTTCTTCACCTAACCAGGTGTCTCTCCCTCAGATGCATTACCTGATAGCGCTGACTGACGGGTTACTAAAATTACCGCTGACTAATTGCCACTTCCTCTTCTCGGCGTGTTGCCTGACGGGGCTGACGGGGAGGCGAAACAAAAGGAGAGTCGAGAAGAGATGGTCACACCAGCGGGCGACGATGGCGACACACGAACAAAAGACCGACGCGAACATTGAAATTTACTCAGCCATCTCCTTTTGTGGCGGGTGTGTCCTGGGGCCCATCACGGCTTCGTGTGCGTCAAGGAGGCGCTGCTGGTTGGATACTCTTGATTATTAGTTAATCACCTTCCTCCCCTTCTTTGCACTGTCGTGTACAAGATTTTTAATCGGCGTTAGTGGGTCGAGAAGCGTGTGAGGTCCCGTCGTCCGCAATAGTAAAACCAGAGCGACATAACACAGCGACGGACAACGAAAAAAATAATAATAAGAGAAGACCACGTTAATAAACAAATGAAAACTGGCTGTCACAACGCATAAAGAATATATGGATGTTTCATGAGGGAATATTAGCGTGAGTAACGTGGTATTACAGTCCTCGGGAAGCTCTGTGCACAGCTGTGTTCTCCAGGCAGATTTTCACTCTGATTCCTCTGCTGAATAGGAAACTGAAACGAGCGGTCGCCACACTGCTCAGGAATCTAGCTGGACTGGCCACGTCAGGTTCTTGCTAATTATTATAAAGCGCATCAGAGAGGAGACATTCCGTCATACATTTGTGTGCTACTGCTGTCGTAACCTCCGCCATTATATGTTTTCTAGCCGCTTTTGCACAACGAGTCTATACGCTTGAGTGGCTGCAAAAGGTTAAGATATCTGCGCTTATATGGCCAACTGGCCTCAGGAAGGAACTACTGTGAGTTTTTTTCCGGAGTGGTCATAAAGGTGACTTGTATTTCGCTCCAAATAAAATAAATATATCATATTCACTACCGTATCTCGACTAGCAAAATTCTAATCCAAGTTTCGTGAAAATTATGGAGATTAACGTGTGGTCGAAGCTGGTATTCGGTACAATAAGGTTGCTAAAATGATGTTTCTTGCGGATACTGGATACACTTGATGAACACACAGGAGCGCACATACGCATGTAGTAGCTGCCACCGTTGTTACTGCTGATGCAATTGCTGCCACTACCGCTACCGCCAGCCGCAGCTGCTGGTCAAACAACTTTACCGAGATGGTAAAACTTATTCCCGTCAGCTTTGATAATAGGCGCACGTCTTGTGTGCTGTTATAAATTTGATGTTCACGTTTTAAGGAAGAGTTTCTTGCGAGAACTCTCCGGAATGCTAAAATTTGTTGAGGAAATACCTAAGTATTGTATTTCTCAGGTGTTTACTTTAACTTGTTCACTCCCCACTACTGCATACTGTCTTCCACGACTGTTTCTGAACCTGGCTTTGTTAATGCAGGTATTGCTGGTCTTAATGCTGTTACGGATGCTGCTGCTTATGATGCTCTTGGTATTAAACTCAGCTCTTCCCTCTTCCTTTCCAGGGAATCTACCACAGGTCACCGACATTGCTGCAAGTCGCAACGGAAACTGCATCAGGTCACTGACTTCTTGGCAATGACTCTGCCTCGCGTTAGTATCATATCAACAGCGTCATGCCAGCCAGCACTAAATTCTGTAGATTATCCAATAAACGAGTGATATCTAGCGAACTAATGGCGACGTTAAATGGGGTTTAAATGGCAATTATCAGGAGTTTCTGATGACACGATATCCCTGGCATTATCCCCACCCACTCTGGCCGCGACCAGACGGCCGAATGCGTCCACTTAAGAAGTTTGCTAGAGAGTCATAAAAGCGAGTCTTACACGCACCAAAACTATCATAAATAGGCTCTAAATTTTAATGACATGCGCCGTAACTTTTTCTCCATGATCAGTCTAGGTTTAGCATTTCATTTACACGGTGGCCCAGGGTCGAGCGGCGCCACCGCAGGGGCAACTCGTCAGCGTCTCGTAGACAAGAAAACCGGCTGGTTAACGAGGACTCGTTGACAACCATCCACGAGGTTAAACAGGCAGCCAACCAACGATGATTACTTATGGTCATCCAGCGAGAAACTCGTAAAATGCAAATATAACTCAAGAACAGTTGTTGAGGACGAATTGAGCTACTACGGAGTGCGTAATAATAGATAGATAGAGATAGATAGATAGATAGATAGATAGATAGATAGAGAGAGAGAGAGAGAGAGAGAGAGAGAGAGAGAGAGAGAGAGAGAGAGAGAGAGAGAGAGACTGTCAGCAGCATCCATGGCAAGACATTCTAATGAAGTGGATGTAAGTCATTCTTCGAGGCGAAGCATGCCAGACATTCCGAGGCGCCCCGGGCATCGTCATTAAGACCGCTAATCTTCATACTTGTGCTCCTTTATATGCCGCTACGTTAAATCATGACCACCAGACGTCCACTCCCAGGTTTACTGTAGGAGAGAGGGAAGGGGACCTGTCGCAGGGATGGGAGAAGGGGGGTGGAACAGGCCTGGGGTGGGGCAAGTAAGGTTGGGGGTAAGCCAGGGGTTTGGCTGGTAGGGGAAGGCAACTCCTGGGGTGGGGTTTGGGGGAGCCTGAGTGTGGGTGCGCACGCACGCACACACACACACACACACACACACACACACACACACACACACACACACACGGAAAACAAAGGAAAGCAGAAAACAAATGAGCAAAATGCCAGAGAAGAGAGGCTATGCCACAATTTGATATTGATATTAAAGCAAAATTTAAATCTGAACTGAAACTGGGACACAGTCACATCAGCAGGAAGATTGTCGCAAAAGCCCAAGTAACAAATAAGGAAGAAGAACTCACAAGGGATGATAAGGAAGAACTCTACAAATCATTGAAGGTATTCTCTCGGGAAACAGGGAAAACGAAAGAGAGTCAAGGAAGAACATTACACTAACGGCACCTGGACACCATCAACAGAAAAGAAGAGTGAAGAAGCGAATGGCAGCCTTAAAGAAAATGATACCTGACAATATGTCAATACGGTTGTGGAAAGGCCAGTAGTTCTGTGTAAATCGCTAGCAAAAATCTACCAGTCAATGGAATCAGGGCAACTGCCAGAGATCTTGAAGAAAATGTTTTTTTTTTCTATTTTCTAGGAGAAAGGGACACTCAAGAACAGATCAACTCCAATCCGTCTTTATTAACAAACATATTATACAGAGCAATGGAGAAGATAATCAGGGAGGAGGATGGAGTGGAGCGTCTGGAGAGAAGCAGTTTCTACAATAAGTCAGGAGGGATTTAGAGATGGTTAATCTTGTTTACATCGCCTACAGAAGTTCAATGACAGAGGTAACATACGCACATCATTAATTAAGAGAGATGGGATGGCTGAATATTTTTGGGATTGCAAGAAACCATCTGACAGTCTTGGTCAAAGAAAAAAAACTACAGAATTAGGTAGGGATAACAAGAGTAAATCAAGGAATAACTAATGGGAAAGAGACAAAGAGTGATAGTTTTGGAAGAGGTACCGAAAAACAGCGGAGTTAAGTAAGGATCAGTACTAGTAAACGTGAACATGTCAGTAGAGATAGAACCGCATGTATCCCCGTTTGGAGATGACATGAAATTAACGAAGAAAATAAAAATCGGAGAGGCAACAGGATACGGACAAACTGAAATTCAATCCAAGCAAATGTAAAGCTCTGAAAATAGGGAAATGGAAAGAAGACCACAGACTGAATAGACGCTTGGTCGACAACTCCAGAACTTACTCAGGGAGAAGGACCTAATTCTATGGTGAACATCTTACCGAGCATCTCCCCCAATGAGCCTATAAACCGAATATTATCAGGAGCAAACGAAAGTAATGAATTTTAGATTACCTTTAGGAATCTTAACGACGAATTATTCAGTGAAATAGACACAACTTATGTTTGTCCCTTCGTTGAGTATGCAATATCAGCATGGACGCCACACCTCATAAAGCATGTCAAGAAAGTGGAGAAAGTGAAGAGAGTTGCAACGAGATTCCTTCCTGAGCATAAGAAATGAACTCTGAGAAGAATACAGAAGACTGAATTTGACCAAAGAGAAGTCAGGAAATAGTTCCTAATCCTCAAGGTGGTCAAGAAGTGGAATGACCAAATAAAGTGACCGGGAGGGTAAATTCGGCCAAGAGACAGAGCCAGGCGCAGAAACTCGTCGACCGCAATCACACATGGGCACACAAGAGCGAGCTCGCTAAAAACCAATAAAATTAACCTATAACGAAGAAGAGTCTGCACCAGGAGCTGTGAATCAACCCAGCAACCACAACCAGTCTCATAAAACGAAGCACTGTTAATAAAAACGCACACGCAAGCAAGAAAACAATACCACAACAAACAAGAAAACCATAACAATAAATACTCGCTAAAATATACAGAGAAACAGACAGTTCCCAGAAAGACGTAGCCCACACGCCAGTACCAGCTCTGCTCCACGCTCACTGTGTAATCAAGTTAGGAGGAAACAAATGAACATCAGAAAATCTTCATAATGCTCCCCAGGTCCGAGTCGAAACGCTTATCGGAAAGGCACACCAGAGTCCCATTGCAACACCATCGACAGATCCGCATTCTAATGATTCAGTCGAGGGTTGAAAGCTAGCCAACAAGCGAGCGAGAGTACAGGCAAGGAAACTAGCAAGCAAGCGAGCGGTAGTACAGGCAAGAAAGAAAGCAAACTAGCGAGTGAGAGTACAAACATCGAAGCAAGCCAGCGAGATAGAGAGTACAAGCAAGAAAATAAGACAGGGAGAGAGCCACCGTACAAGCAAGGAAGCAAGCCACTTAGCAATCCACATTACAAGCAAGTAAGCCAGCCAGCGAGAATACAAGTTAAGAACCAGGCAAGTTATCAAAAAGTACAAGAAACCAAGCAAGCGTACAAGCAAATAAGCCAACCAACCTGCCAGAATAAAAGCTTGGGAGAGTGCAAACAAGAAATCCACCAAGCAAGAGATGTAAATGACCTTCTCGCTTATAACCCTCGCTTAATATGCCAAGCAGGGCAAACAAGACGAATAGTCTTACAATATATTTTTCGAAAAACTGAATCATATATTGATAAGCTCTTGACACATAAATTAATGTAGTATGCACATTTATACTGTCGACCAAAAATAGCTCAGTAATCAAACCTAACCTTGCTGAAATTTACATAAATGATAACTTAACTCTGTCTAAACTATAAAAGGCCAGCCCAAATTTAGTTTCCATTATTTGCCATCAGTGAATTATATTTTGTGTGACGGTCAGATTGATTTCCGGGGAGTTATTTGCTACACTTGTTCGGCAAAGCGATCCTTGCCGAATAAGCAGTCAGCAATTTTTTTTTTAAATCTGACATATTGGTGGTATGAAGGGTTATAATTCATAGAGCGAAAAAGAAATTGTCCAGTTGGTTTTGTCATGTAGATGAGATGGGGCAAGATACGTTGAAGATGAATATTAAATAATAATAATAATACTTCCTTGGGTCAAGAAACTTTCATCAGCATCAAAGCATCACATTGGAAGGGAAAGAGGGTGTTTAAAATCTAAGGTGAAAGCAAGGGTTATAGGACGTGCTAGGAAGAACTAGTAGCAAGCATGTCACAGTTTTATCTGAGTGAAGACGAGTGCTTTTTCGAACCTGTCTAGGTACTGGTGTAAGACCATGCTTATATCAATGAAGGGAGTCGAGGAAACCGGTTAGCCTGGTTTGGGTTAAGGGAAAATGAGAAGGGGGTGTAGAAATACAGGGTCTGCATTTTGTAAGGTGGCTGGGAATGTTGCAGTTGCAGTTTGGGGAACGTCATTGAAACATGATTTGTGTGTCCTAGAGGAAAGGCAGGTAAACTACGATTGATGGTGATAATGTTAACTCTGTGCCACTCAACCTTGTGACAAACTTTCAATCATATATATATATATATATATATATATATATATATATATATATATATATATATATATATATATATATATATATATATATATATATATATATATATATATGTCGTGCCGAATAGATAAAACTTGAGATTTTGGCTTAAATAGCAACGCTCTTCTTGACGAATAAGGCAAGCGAAAATTTGTGTATGCAATAATTTCGCAAAAAACATTCCGAACCTAACGAAAAAAATATATTTCATTGTGTTTGTTTATTATTAAATTACTGTAAACTTATGTAAAATATATTTAGTAGGATTAGGCTAAATTAAATTGCGCTTGTTATAATAAGGTTAGGTAAGTTTTTTAAAGTTCTTTTGGTACAAAATTATTAAGTTTTACATTAACACAAATGAAAAAAAAATAACTTTAAACGTATTAGAGAAAAAATCAGAAAGAACTTAATTTTAAATGAGTTCTTGCTAATTGACCAAATTTACCTATTCGGCAAATATATATATATATATATATATATATATATATATATATATATATATATATATATATATATACAATCACAGTGTCCTTTCCTTCCTTGGTTCGAACTTGGTTGCCTCCATTTCCCCCATGCTCTGTTTGACCTTAAGAATTGAATGCCCCCGAAAATAATGATGATGATGATAATAATAATAATAATAATAATAATAATAATAATAATAATAATAATAATAATAATAATAATAATAATAATAATAATAATAAACACCTGAAGGCTTACAGTGGGATACAGAAACACCTGAGGTACCCCAGGGATCACAAAATCACCTGGAGACTCCCCAGGAGAACAAACACTAGAGGCATCACGGGGGCACACAAACACTTGAATCACCACAGGGGCGTCCAGGAATCCCCACTTGGGCAAGTGGCATGAGAACCCAGGGTGAGTAGGATGACGTCACTCAACAAATTAGTATCTTAGGTGAAAAAAATGAAGATTAACACCATTTGCATAATTGTGCAATAATTCAATATGCAACACACTGCAACGTTGCAGGTCTGATCGAGGCCTCTTCTTTCCCTTCCGTCTGATTCCCTTTTTATGGCAAAAGGATAGCTTCCGGTGTGTGTATGTGTGTCATAATTAGCAGACGGAGGATCGAGCTTGCACAAAAAATCCCCACAGCTGTAGCACTTCACGTAATTTAAAAAAAAAATCATATAATTTATTTTCTTCTTCCATTTCCTCTTCAAATTCTCATCCTACTTTTTTTTTTTTTTAGCTTTTCACTTGTCTCCTTCCCTTCATCTTTTCCTCTCCCCATGTTTGCCAACGTTTTCCCTCTTCCCTCCTTTCACCCTCTCTCCCACATACCCCATTTCACTATCCACCCACTGCATAAACATTTAATATAACAGGGAAACATAGCTAGGTAGCTTTTGTTCCCACTGTGTGAGTCACCGACATGAAAGAGTAGTAGAGGCTCGATCCTCTGTCCGTTAATCTTGAAAAATATTCACTACCTATACATTATAGGCCAGGATAACATCTTATTTAAAACTAAAAATTACTGAAATGAGATGGCCCAGTTTCATTTGTTCTGAAAATTCTCGTAACGTACCCGGTCATTTGCCTGGCCTTTGCTATATTTGTCTGGCCTTTGCTATATTTGCCTGGCCTTTGCTATATTTGTCTGGCCTTTGTTACATTTTCCTAGTTATGTACTCGAAATGACAAATCCTTTGACATAATTATTTTCTTCTTCGTATAGCATTCTAAAAATAATGAGGGTTCACCAGCAGTTCTTACGGAAAAGCGAACATTACTAATACATTTATATCTAAGCGCTCAACTTGTAAGGGTCAAAGCAAAATTAGGGAAGAAAAACAGAGACAAATGTAGTATAATGCAATCTTTTATCGACAACGTTTCGTCCACACAGTAAACGTTATACTGCATTTGGGTCTCTTCTTTCCCATCGTGTCAGTGTTTTATACTATTTCCTTAAATCAAGAACCCTTCACCAGCATGAAGACAACCTAGAGAGTCCGATCAGTAAACACGCGAGTTGCGGCCGGCCTTGAGCGGCTGCCAGGCTGATGATGCATCATTAACTGTGCTCAACAGCGAAAGGCGGCCACAAATAAACACATTTTTGCCCTAAGGAGAAATTACACCAATTGGAAAAACACGACGGCCTTTGAGAAGAATAATTAGCGTACGATACCACTTTTTTTGATGGGGCATTCAAAATTTGCGTTATTAATTGAATGGTTTTATACATTACGATATATAATGCTCTAGTATAAAGCACCGTATTAAGTTTATGTTTTGATTTCAGTATGTAATTAGGTAGTTTTTATTTTATTTTTAATAGAAGAGCGACGGCATTCCTTTGATGGCCTCCGCGGTGGTGGTGGTGGTGGTGCCACAATTATCCGAGTTTTTGCTGTTTATTACGACTTTGTTAACTCTGGGATTTTTTTTTTTTTGGTTGTTTCTTTGTTCAGTGTAGTAATGTTTGGTGCTGTTGTTGTTGTTTGAAGGTAGCATCTGTTGTTGTAGTTGTTGATGTTTTTAATTTTTTTTGCATCTGTTGTTGCTGTTGCTCCAGCTGTTTTAGGTGTTGTTACTGCAGCTGTTGTTGTTGCTGTTGTTATTGCTACTGTTGCAGCTGCTGCTGCTGACACTGTTGTAGTTGATGTTGCTTTTGTAGTTGTAGGTATTTTTTATATAAGATTATATGAGAATGATGCTATATTTACACCAGTAGCTCAATAATAATAGTCCTGAAAGCAGTAGCAATTATAGCATTAAGAATAGTATTATTATTATCATTATTACCAATTATATCATTAGGAATAGTAATAGTAGTAATAATATTAATAGCAAAATAAAACTGATGCATTAATTGTAATATGAATAGAAGTAAAATAATTTTTTTAATTATTTGTAATAGAAGTATTAGTATAAAGTGCGGTAGTTTTAGTAGAAATAATAATAATGGTAATAATGGCAGCAGCAAGGGCGGTAGCAGTAGTAATATAGTAGTAAAAACAGTAGTAGTAGTAATAGTAGTAGCAGCAGTAGTAGTAGTAATAGTAGTAGCAGCAGTAGTAGTAGTAATAGTAGTAACAGCAGTAGTAGTAGTAGTAGAAGTAGTAGTAGTAGCAGCAGCAGCAGCAGTAGTAGTAGTAGTAGTAGTAGTAGCAGTAGTAGCAGCAGCAGTAGTAGTAGTAGCAGCAGCAGTAGTAGTAGTAGTAGTAGCAGTAGTAGTAGTAGTAGTAGTAGTAGTAGTAGTAGTAGCAGTAAAAGTAGTAGTAGCAGAAGTGGCAGAGGCAGCAGCAGTAAGTAGCAGTAGTAGTAACTGAAATCATAACAACTAAACACAAGTCGAAAATAGTACATTCTTGGTCCTTATATAAAACCTGATTACCTTCAGTTTCCCACTCCCCTGTACGACCCCTACCGATTTACCGCTTCTCCTTGAATATAATATAATTATTTAGGGGGGAAGAAGCATTCATTAGCATTAGTCTTTTTTTTTTTTTTTTTTTTTGGTTGGTGTACTTGTGAACGAATCCAGAAATTATTAGAATTAACCCAAGGATACAGATCAACATACGGATTGTAGAGCCTTTTAATTTTTACATGATTCAATTTACAACTGTTATCCTAACCCAAGATCATATCAAGGAAAAGCTCTATCCAGGCTATTCCAACTTTCCCCTGGGAAGCGACCCACAACACTCGACTGACACCCACGTACCTACTTTCTGCTTGGTGAACAGGGGCTACAGAAGTAAGGAAACAAGCCCAGCGCTTCCAGCAAGGCCAAGGATCGAACCGCGGACCCTGAAGCATGTGAGCTGAAGGCTCTATCAACTGAACCACGGGACACAATTTTCCGGGGCAATGTTTCGTCCAGTTTAGAGCTTTATCAAGACTTGATAAAGCTCTAAATACAGTGAAACGTTGTCCCAACAGAAGCTTGTCTATGTCTTTTTTTCACTATTGTTGACAGAAGGTAATCTGGAATTATTGTACGGTGCACATGAGTAACAAACTGTGCCAGGGAATGAAACAACGATATCTGGTGAAACACGACGATACCCAACGACAAATGATACCTAACTAAGCCTAACGATACTCAGACATACCTGACAATCTTCAGCGATACTTGACGATACCCAGTGACACTTGACGAAATCCGGCGACTCATGAGAATTCAGAGTGATATCTGCCGATACCTTGTGAACCATAACGATACCCAGTGGTAACTGACGATAGCAAACGGCATATAACAATTTCCAGCGATACTTGACAATAACCGGTAACATTTAACGATACTCAGCAAACCTTAACGATACCCATTGGCACCTGACGATACCCAGCGACGTCTGACGATACCCAATGGCACATAACAATATCCAGTGACACCTAACAATATCCAGCGATGTCTGACGATACCCAGCAAAACTTCACGACACCCAGTGACAGCTCATGAGCATCTTCCATTGCCAATAAATATCTGACAATACCCAATGACACCTGACATTACCTTAAAATAGCTGACCAAGCCCATGATTAGCTTACGATACCTAGAAGCAGCTGAGGATAACAAGAAACAGTTAACGATACCCAGAAACAGTTTATGATGCTCAAAAACACGTGATGATACCCAGAAAGAGATGAGAATACTCACAAACAGCTGACGATTGCCTGTAAACAAATGACGATATCCAGAAATAACTGACGATTCCCAAAAAAGCTGGCGATACCCTAAATAACTGCTGATACCAAGAAATAAATGACGATACCCAGGAACAACTGACGATGCCCAGGAACAACTGACGAAACCCAGAAACAAATGACGATACCTATAAACAGCTTACGATACCCATAAACAGCTGACGATAATCAAATGAAGCAGCCCAAATTTTAATTCTCGTACTAGGCTGACGATACCCAACGACACCTGACGATTGCCACCGGCACCTGACGATACCCAGTGGCACCTGACAATATCCAGCGGCTCCTGACAATACCCAGTGGCACCTGACGATACCCAACGGCCCCTGACGATACCCAACGACCTCTAACAATACTGGCCCCTGACGACATACAGCGGAATCTGATGATACCCAGTGGTCCCTGACGATACCAAGCGATACATGACAATACCCAGTGGCACCTGACGATACCAGCTTCACCTGACGATACCCAACGGCCCCTGACGATACCCAACGGCCCCTGACGATATCCAGTGACCCCTGACGACATCCAGCGGCATCTGACGATACCCAGCGGTACCTGACAATACCCAGCGGCCCCTAACGATACCCAGTGGTACCTAACAATACCCAGTGGCCCCTGACGATACCCAGAGCTACCTACGATACTAGTGGACATGCCTTTCCGACACAGAGAAGGCTCAACGATAACCTTTAGTGGAGAGAGATAAAGGTGGGAAGGACAGTGGCGAATAACGTGAGGGATGTGAAGGAAAGAGAAACTAGAGAGAAAGACACAATAAAGAGTACCTTCGAGGAGAAAGAAGAATAAAGAAAACGCTTAAACAAGAAAAATAAAGACTGCAACTGGAGAGAAAAATAAAGTGCACCACTGGGGAGATAAAGTGTATCTCTGGGGAGATAAATAAAGTGCACCACTGGGGATATACATAAATTACCCCATTAAGGATAAACAAAGCACACCATTGGGGAGAAAGATAAAGTGTACCACTGGGGTGAAAGATAAAGTGCACCTCTGGGGATATAGATAAATAAAGCGTACCACTGGGGAGAAAGAAGAATAAAGACTACCACTAGGGAGAAAGAAGAATAAAGACTACCACTGGGGAAAAAGAATAAAGACTACCACTGGGGAAAAAGAAGAATAAAGACTACCACTGGGGAGAAAGAAGAATAAAGACTACCACTGGGGAGAAAGATGAATAAAGATTACCACTGGGGAGAAAGAAGAATAAAGACTACCACTGGGGAGAAAGAAGAATAAAGACTACCACTGGAGAGAAAGATGAATAAAGAATAGTATTGGAATGAAAGAGTAATAAAGAGAAACATCGGGGCAAAAAGAAGAAAATAAAGACCACCGATACGAAAAAGGAATAAACATTATCATCAAAAGAAGAAATTAAAATTGAATAAACAGTAATAAAGGGAAGAGAAACAACAGTAGGAAAACGGGTACCGAGCGATGACAACGGTATACAAACGGGAATACTGGATGACAACAGAAGAACTGCATTACTTCAGTGATTTTTATTACATTCCTAGGGAAGCGCCAAACCCGTACGAGTCACACAACCTCTTAGGAATGAACAACAATCGGCCTTGAGCCAAGGAAGAACAGGACAGCTCCAATTCCTTGGACCGAGAACCCTTCACACGGCATAAGTTGCCGGTAAGTATGACAGACTTAAAGAAAACTCACTTGGTTAAAAAAAAAGTCACAATTTACAGTATAATGTGGTACTTTAGACGACGTTTCGCTCACAGAGTGGGTTTTATGGCGTTTGTAACTAGATAAAAAGCGCACGGTATTAGCGAAACGTCGTCGTTGTGTTTCTTTGACCTTCGTGTCGATACTTCATAACACTATTTTTATAAAACTGTCTTTTATTAGGACAGCGTTTCGATCTGTTCAGTATTTAAACTGAGCGAAATGTGATCCCAGTAAAAGTTTGTTTTGCAGTGTGTGCCTTTTACTTTAGTTTTGTCTGGGATTACCAGCAGACAGACCCTTTGCTGTCATCCAGAGGGAAGTCGACAAGTTCCTGAAGTCAGTTCCTGATCAGCAGGGCTATGGCTCATACGTTGGACTACATGCGGCCAGCAGTAACAGCCTGGTTGATCATACCTTGATACACCAGGAGGCCTGGTCTTTGACCAAACCGCGGGGCGTTGACCACGGAAAACATCCTTTAGGTATCCTTCAAGTATTCAGTACTCCGTTTAGTTCCATCCTACTGCAGAAAAACGCTGCATAGAGCAAAAGAATACAGATAACGTTTCGCTTGATAACTGTGTGTTTAGAGCGAAACGCAGTCTGTAAAGGTTTGCTCTGCACATAGTGTATATCTACCAAACCAGAAATAAGCCATGGCGATCGCGATGATTAATGCAATAAGCCATAACAAGTGCAGCAGCAGTTCAGTACGCAATAAGCTTTAAAAAGGATAGAAGCAGGCACATACGCAGTGGGCTTAACCAGCTATGATATCAGCGCGATATGTCAAAATCTATAATAAACATCAAATCCAATGTGTAATAAGTCTCAAAATTATGTAACATGGGTATATGCAATAAGCTCTACGAACTACAGCAACGGGTGCAACAATGCATAGGTTTTGCCAACTATGAAAGTAATACACGCTAAGCGCTACCATCGAGAGAAGGTTTGAGGGGGAAGGAGGGGGGTTTGGGGGAGGGAGGGAGGGAGGGAGGGGGTTGCATGAGCAGTGAGCGCTACCATCAACATCAAGGTAAGGGGTAAAGGGGACTGTATAACATTCGCAGTGCTACCAGCTGTACACAACACTGTCAGCACTGTACAGTGCTGAACACAACATTGCCAGCAGTGTGCAGTGCTGTACACAACACTGGCAGCAGTGTACAGTACTGTACACTGCTGACAGTACTGTAAGGTTGAATACCTAGCAAGCTCTGCCTTCTACAGCAACATAATGTAGCAATGTGCAATAAACTCAGCATTCATTAAAAGATAGAGAGGAACCAATACATTGTAAAGTTAATACCTACACAATGAGCAATAATGTTTTAATCTATGGTAAGTGTAGGAACAATACTCACTAAGCTCTTCCATCTACAGTAAGAGGAACAATACTCACTAAGCTCTTCCATCTACAGTAAGAGGAGGGATAATATTAAGCTCTCTTATCTACAGTAAGAGGAGGGATAATACTAAGCTCTCTTATCTACAGTAGGAGGGATAATACTAAGCTCTCTTATCTACAGTAAGAGGAGGGATAATATTTAAGCTCTCTTATCTACAGTAAGAGGAGGGATAATACTAAGCTTTCTTATCTACAGTAAGAGGAGGGATAATACTCACTAAGTTCTTCCATCTATAAATAATACTCAATAAGCTCTCCCATCTACTACAAGAAAGATAATACTCAATAAGCTCTCCAATCTACAGTAAGAGGAGATATAATTCTTACTAAGCTCTCCCGTCTACAGTAAAGGACAATGCTCAATAAGCTCTACTAGATACAGCAAGGCTATATATAGAAAATACACTAAAAGCTCATTAATCTACGGCAAGAGGATGCAATATTCAGAAATATTTATCTGCAAAAGGAGGGAGGGGGACAATACATGATACAGTAAACTGTATCATGTGTGACAAGAGGTAGGGATGGTGTAGAGGAAGGGGGTGTTGGGATAAAAGAAAGGGGTGCATTACGAAGCTCTACAGTCTACAGAAAAATGGGGAATTGGGGGCAATACGCAAAATGCTCTACCAACCGTTGTGACTGGAAAATACGCAATGCCAACAGCTCGGGACTGCGAAAAAAGCCAAAAGGAAACGCAAATAAAAAATTTAAATATAAAACACATGAAGGAATGTAGAAGATAGGGAGGGGGAGACGGTGGGAAGAAATGGAGAGAGGGAATAGAAAAGGAATAGACATAGAACAATGAAAAACACATGAAGGAATGTATATAATGGTGTGGGTAGGGCAATGAGAAGATAAGGGAGAGAGGGGCAGAAGAAGGAAAGGGAGAATAGGGACAGATGTATGAAATAAAGGAAAAAAAATGCAAGAAGGAATGTAGATGATGGGGAGGGAAGAGAATTGGGAAAATAAGAGGGAAAGAGGGGTAGAAGAAGGAAAGGGAGAAGAGGAAGAGATGTAGGGAAAAAAAGTAGAGTGGAAAGAAGAGAAGGAAGAGAGGGCAGAGGATGTAGGGTGGAGAAAAATAATATGAACAAGGCATAACACTGACATTCTAATATATTATATCAAGACTACACAATTGTAATATTTGTACAAAAACAAACAAGAATGCTTTATTTTTTTTTAAATAGTTTAGAAAGGACAAGGTCAAGATCTACCATAACACACACAAAAAAAAAATCTAAGATTAAGCCTCTGTACACCAGTACATAGCAAACAATGTCACTCGCAATAAATTGTCTGCAAATACGCTAAAATTTCCTCAGAGGAGCAAATTTATTTTTGATTAATATACTTTTGAGAAAATAAGAAAAGAGCTAAAGAGCATTGTTTAATATATCTAGTAATGGAAATATAATGATTTATCACAGGGAAAGCAATAGACCCGTTGGGTTCATACAGCGCGTGAGGAATGGAAGGGGGAAGAGTATTAAGCTTGATCCAAGGAAATAGAGGATAGCTCCAGTTCTTTGAAGCAAGATCCCTTCATCAGCCTAACATCATCCACAGCCCTTTTTGATCCCCATCTTCTTTGAAGGGATGAACAAAATTAGTTCATGAGAAGAATAAACTCATAATACCATAGCTGGAACAATACATCAAAAACTACCATTTAGGAAAGAAACCTTTTGACGATATTTAAGTCCGTCCTGAACAATTTCCAAGTCACGACTGTTGCAACATTTATGTTCAGGAGGGATCGAAACATCGTCATAAGATTCCTCTGCTAAGTGCCGGATTTTCGTGAGTATACTTGAGACAACGTCAGGTAACACTGTACGAAGAATATACAGAGATACTCCCATACCAAATTAAGAAGAGCTTTATAACCTTTTTTTCAAAGTGTCACAAAATTTCCTCCATTCGTTAATATGCTTTCAAAGAATGTACATGTTTGGTACAGGAATTGATGAGTAAACTTCACCGCCTCTTCCTCCACTTGACACACACACACACACACACTACAACAAACTCATCAAGTCATCAGAGTAACATTCACAACCTCACAAACCAACCACTAACGCAGCAGCGTCTAGTTATCAGTGTAATATGGGTAACCTTCATGAATGAATCACTAGTGTATCATCACCAACATCCATCAGCGTAACGTGCGTAACCCCCATTAACAAGCCACAAACGCATCAAGTCATCAGCGTAACATGCGTAACCTGCAACTAATGAACAGGTTGCATATTAATAGTACCAATAGTGGCCAAACCATTAACATTAGCAATTATCACTGCATTATATTCATCGATTATTATTATGATTATTATTATTATTATTATTATTATTATTATTATTATTATTATTATAGTAGTAGTAGTAGTAGTAGTAGTAGTAGTAGTAGTAGTAGTATTACATTAACTGGGAAGCGCTAAACCAGTAAAGGTCATATAGAGGCTAGGGAAATGGGAGGCTATCATGTTAGGTTTGTTGGATCCTGAGACCCTTCACCAGCATCACGGAACCTCTCTGATATGCACTAAATCCGAAGGTGTCATACAGCCCCTAGGTAATTTGAGGTAATTTGATCACGAGCCATTTGACCATTACCAAGGCACTCTCTTCGAATGGAGCCTTCATTGTACATGGATAATCCTCCCACCTTTCGAAAAACAGTGTAACAAGCATGACTTGTATCACAGAGTAAGAATTTGTTGTTGTTTGAAAACAGAACCTTTTGTTTACCGGCAGATTTTTGCTTCCCAGATATTTTATCCACTTATCTCTAATAGCTCTTGTCAGTATTTTTTTTTTTAATAGCTTTTGCGTGTTGTTCATAGGATCCTCTGTGACATTTTCTTAAATTTCCGCTCAATGTGTGGTAGTGTGTGAGGCTCTCGTGTTCAGTCCTGTTGCCTAATTTGTTGCCCCTGTCTACCTAGTGGTAAATATGTATACCTACGCTGGCAGATAATTGTGGGCTGAACCCCGGGGTGGTAGTATACCTTAGATCTTGGCTTCGATATGAACTAGGGTAGAATAACAGCTCTTAGCCTGTAAATTCAACGTTGTAAAAGAAACTTTACTAAGGAACTACTAGCGCACCAAGAACACCCATACGCAAACAAATGAAAATCAGTAACCAAACATCTAATTATTATTTTATTCAATGGGAGGCACCAGACCCATAGGAATCACACAGAGCCTGCTGAATAGGAGGTAATTAGGTTTAATTCAAGAAGAAGAGGACAGCAACCATTCCTTTAAGAGCCACACTGTGCGACTTAGAACCCCAATATGGCTCACAAGTGCTTATAGCACGAATTGCGATCTAATGTGCGTGCTTGCTCACTTCTCAGCGTTAAAGATTCATCGTTCACTTGGAACGGGATCGGTAAAAAAAAAAGTCCAGCGTATTACTATGCTAATTGTTTATGTAGAGCATAGCACTCATTAATACGCTCCTGGCCCTGTCGTCCAACCCTTCCCCCTTCTCCCTAAACCCTCTTCTTACTACCCCCTCTTCTCCCCACCCTTATCTCCCTACTCCCTTCATCCTACTCCCTTCTCCTTACTCCCTTATATTTACCCTAACTTCAGATCCCCGTTCTCCCCTACTCCCTTATCCCAACCCTCTTGTCGCTACCCCACCTCCCGACCACCCTTACCCCATCTGATTGCATTAAGACGTATCACGTGGGCCAAGACGTTAGCCTTGGCCCGCGTGATACGTCCTTGTTAGGCGATGAAACTAGTCTTCCACGTTCTTCTCGTTACTAAGGTGGGTGAACTCTATAGTCATTCGCACGCGCCCTCGTGTGCGCATGTGGAGGCAAGGAGTGAAGAACAAGAGGGGAGAGTAAAAATGGCAGTGATTTCGTATCTGAGATCTATGTGGGGTGTGAATATTATAGAGAGAACAGGACTTAAGAAATTAGTCGATGCTGCTCATAGTATGAAAGGTATGATTTGCTGAGCGGGAAGGGGGTTGTTGAAATGGCTTGGTCATTTAGAAAAGATGTATCAAGATAGGTTGATAAAGAGGGTGAATAAATCTGTGGTCGATGTAGGGGACAGCTAGGGAAGGGTTGAGAATAAAAAAATCACAACACCGTGGTTGGAACAATTCACTAAAAACTCTCACCTAGGAGAAGAACTTTATGAAGGCATTTCGGTATTTAATGGACGTGACAAGTGTCCAGGACAGACCGAAGCGTCGTTATAAGGTTTTTAAGTGCGGAATTTTGGCGAAAGGAAGAATTGGAAGGAGGGTGCGAAGTAGAATTTGAGAGGAAGCATATGTGAACATGATCGATATACGTGAAGGCAAGAAACTCTTGGAATTTAGGGCAATAAAAAAATCTATTACTCGGACTTAACATTTAGAGATGGCAAGTACAGTGAAAGTTAAGTGATGTTGCCATTCGGTTGGTAATTATATTGTGGTGTCTATGCGCTTCTGGAAAATAACTTAAGAATGATGGTAAATATTTTTCTTCTTTTAGGTCATCGTACTTCTGTGGAAAATGGCCGATGTTGAACAAAAAAAACTGCTGCGAGACCAATCTTATTGCAAACCTTGAACTTTCATTAGTTTCAAGCTGGATCAGGTGTAAGTTCCAGGCAAGTGGCTGCTTATTTGTCAGGTAAGCGGGCAAGTGTCTTCTGAAACAGGTCCTTGTCAAATGATGACCCCTAACTGGTTCAGCATTCGCTGGCCTGTTGTCTTTCTACAGTATTCAAAAACTATATTTTATCACTGATTAATGCTTTGTGTGATTATACATTTCAAAATACACTTTGTTTAAGTGTTTTATCTAACATGTATTTTTTTTTTAATTTCCAGTCATTATAATACTTAAAATCCAGTTCGTTGTTCTAAAACTCTGTGTATTTATTTTCTGGTAGCCTTTCTGCATTTTTTTTACTCAGTTGAAACTTTGGCCTCATTTTCTTCCTGTTCTTGCAGCAAAGAATTTGTTCTCTTTAGAATTATTTATATCCTTATATGTAGCTATGTCGCATCTTTATGTAGTGTCAGACAACAATAACATTTTTGGTGGTATCAGTCACTCATCGTAACTCATGAATTTGAGCTTAGGTAAGTATTTTACAGCTCGACTTTGATTTTTTTCATCTACATTAATTTTTAGATGTGGACACGATAACATCATAGCATATTCAAATTATGTCCTAAAATACTTATGATTAGCTCCTTTAGCATTTTCTCAACATCACATAACTGATGGCGGTTTCTAAGTTGGTCAGTGTTCCACCTGAGTTTCTGATGCTTTCATTTGCATGATCTTCAAAGGAAAACATTTTGCATACAACTCCTATGCCTGACGCTGCAGTGAGTTATTTCTCAATCTATTTTCATGTGGTTTGTTCTCACCGTATCTATTATCCATCTTTTACTCTGCTCAACTTATCTAACTCTTCTTATAGAGATTTACAGTAATTTTCATTACTTATTTTTCAATGCATCTGTAAATAATCCGCAAAAATATTCATATAGTTTTCTTTTCATTCTGGTAAATAATTTATGTAAGTTAGAAATATTGTCGAGCTAAGAATCTATCCTTGTGACACACTGCTGGAGAAAATTTCTCATGATGACAATTATTTTCTATTCAAATAAAATTATTCGTACTTTGCAATACCTTCCCTATTAGATCTGCTCTTTTCAGATTGGGTTTTCGTGTGAAAGACAATCGAAAGATTTAATGACGTCTTCATTAATGCAATCTGCCCATTCATTTCTTTATTCAATTATTTTTGTGACTATCGAAATAAATTCAATGTATGAATTTGTTCTTAAAAACAGAACCGCTAGTTATTTACCAGATTTTTTATTTCCAAGTATTATATCCAGTTTTCTCTCTTTCCAGGATACTTACAATAACTCTTATCAGCAGAGAAGCCTGTTCAACCGTCTTCTGTGTCATTTTCTTAAATTTCAGCACAATGTATATTAGTATCCAAATGACCGTCACTTTATCACTTTTTTATGAAATTCAAAATATTTTTTTTCAGAGTTGATAGCCTAGTTCTTCATCCTCCGTGATGGTAGCTCATCTAATTGTATTTTTTTTCCTTTCAACATTCATTGGTAGCTTTTTTCCTCTTTAAATATTTTCATTTACTTAAAGTTTGTTGCTTGGAGCTTAAATTTACGACATCTAAAGTGCTCTGTTTTGTAAGCACACTCTGGAGCTTCATGTATAGTAAATCACGTTTTGTCCTCCAAAATCTGGGAGTTTGCAATCGGCTACCATTCTTTGTAATTTATCTTACCAACTAGCAAGAACTCATTTAAAATTAGGTTCTTTCTAAAATTTTCTCTTAAAGATATATTTTTTTTCATTTATGTAAGTGTAAAAATTAATAATTTTGTACCAAAATAACCTTAGAAAACTTACCTAACTTTATTATAACAAGCGCAATTTAATTTAGCCTAATTCAACTAAATACATTTTAGATAAGTTTACAATAATTTAATAATAAACAAACGCAATGAAATATATTTTTTTCGTTAGGTTCAGAATGATTTTTGCGAAATTATTACATACACAAATTTTCGCTTGCCTTATTCGGCAAGAAGAGAGTTGCTATTTAACCCAAAATCGCAAGTATTACATATTCAGTATATATATATATATATATATATATATATATATATATATATTATAAAAACTTGGGTTCTGTCTTGATATAGTCCATTATATGTTTTCCTGTTTATTTTTTTCACACCTAATATTTGAACATTATTTTCCAGCTCATTTTAATCTTTGGTAATTCTCTGTGTTATCACACTTCTATTCTTTTCATGGCTACCACTTTTCCCGTTTTTT
Source organism: Cherax destructor (assembly GCA_009830355.1). Taxonomy (NCBI): domain Eukaryota; kingdom Metazoa; phylum Arthropoda; class Malacostraca; order Decapoda; family Parastacidae; genus Cherax; species Cherax destructor. The sequence goes on along the minus strand of WNWK01000118.1, from coordinate 238,202 downwards.
GGGTCTCTAGCAACTTCCATTTCACCATGTTGTATGGTTTCGTTTTCTTTTTATTTCATTGATATATATGTTTCAGAACTCTTCGTATAAACTTTTATATAAATTCTATTTACAGTAATATTTCATTAAATTTATTAAATTCCTTTTTCGATTTTTTAATTTTTTTATTTAATCTAGTTATTCATGTTTATGTTTTTCTTCATCCTCATGCCTTATTTAGTAGCTTTTGCTATTTCTAGAAGAAATCGCTCAAAGAAGGCTATGATATTTTCTTAAAAATCATCATCTCTTCTGGGAAATATTAAGCCTATTATTGACGATGTGTTAGTTTTTCTTAGTCTGGTTACTATTATAATCTGTTGATACATCTAAATAACTCATTCCAGTGAGAAATTTGGGTAAATTCTTGTTTCATTGGTTATGTAGTTTATTTCTTCATAGGTCAAATTCCATGAATACAAAAGCATTTGCATTTGTTTTTCATTAATAGCTCACATAGTGTATTTTGCAGTTTTTCATGTATCTTGTCAAATTCTTCTTTCTCCCATGTGCTGATATTATAACATTCGTGGGAGAAACGCTAATCTGTAATGATTATGCAGCGACTGGAGGAACGCGAGATAATTAGGTTCGATTCAAGGACGGGAATATAAGTTCAATTCCTTGAATCCTGAGCTCTACATTGGCCTCAAGGCACTTCCCATCAGAGCCCCGGGTGGGTTGTGTGCGTTATATATTACGAATTTTCGTCTTTGCTTGGATTTCTATTATTAATATATTGAAAATATTTGTGTTTCAATCTAGAATTTCTGTAACTTGTAGAGCTGCTTTAACTAATATTGCAAATCTTCCTCCGTTTTTTTTTATTCTGCTACTTTTTCACGCCTGATACTTTCCATTAAATGCTGCCTTATTTATAATATATTTTGCCTCTTTGGTTTCAGTTAGACTCGATTTGTTGGGTTTCCTCTTATTCATAATGTTCATGACCTCCAGTCGTTTTTAGATTATTCTATCTATATTTTAATATAAAAGCATTAAAAAAATCATGTCTGGTTGCCTTTTTCTTATTTGTAAAACGGGCTAGTATAGGTTTTGTTTCGATCTTAGTTCGTTGCAGTGTTAAACAATTGAATAACTAAGTTTACTAGTGTCAATTTGTAAGGAAAAAATATATTCCTCTTCACGTATATGCATGGGCGTGTATAGTGTGCTGTAAATGTCCTTTGATTTCTGAAGGATCCTTATCAGGAATGCATTTCCGCAGCCCCTGCCTTGCTTAAAATTAACATACCCCTCTCTCTTCCCACCTTCTTATACTTTTTCTACACATTTCTTTCCCTCATTTCACACCTTTGGTAGATGCTTTCCATTCTCTCAGCTATCTACTACTCATCCTTTTATGTCTCTCCTTGTTTACGCTTTTCCACGCTTCCACTCTTTTGGTTTATACTGCCATGTCTTCAGTTCTGGTTTTTTTCTATTAATTTGTTGCTAGTGAGCCTAGTTTATTTTGCACTAAATGATTATCCTGTGAGCGATAGTTAAAAAAAAGATTATAGGGAGTGCAACAGATCTTCCAATAGACTCCATTGGGTATAATTGTTTTATGAATATTACAATCATTACGTAGATTATAGTGTCATCATTTATCTGTTAAATATCTACTTCATGCAGTATTTTCATACAATCTCAAGATTTCAGAAATCTTAACATTAACAATGCAATTGTTTATTCAAATGATAGAATAAGATCACATCATTAAGTTGTCGCTGAATGTGGATACACCTTCAGAATTTTAAATATTTTATTATTAAGAATTTGCCATTTTCTTATTTGGTTTGTCTGAACTGTTTTTTTTAAAGGGTTTAACTATTGATCAGTCTCCGATCTAAAGTTCTAATGAGTGGATCTTTATTTCTACATATGTTTATTTTTAAGTTTAGAGCTAAACCCGTGTGGTTCATTTATCACAAGGAGTGGTGGAGGCTCGATCTTCCATCCACTGTGTAGAGGCGCTACTTAACTGCTTACCTAGTTTTCTGCCTCTGTTGATACATTTTACATTATGTGACAGATCTCCAGACTTTTACCTGCCCCCTTTCCAAGCCGCGAATCCTTTGGCTTCTGCTTTTCCTTACCTGGTCTACAATCTATGGCCATCGATACCCCTTTCCACCAATCTATTCTCAATTTCTTAATCTCAAAATCTCTGTTGCCATACACTCCCGTCTTGTACCTGCATTTTCCTTACACTCCTCTACCCTCAGTCACCAACACATCATATACCTTTCGTATCCTGATATCCGTCACTCTCTTCCTCCCTCAAGGAATATTAATCACAAAATAATGAGCACCACCAAGTGAGCACTTAAGTAGACTGATAGACTGGCGACAATGCTGCCATTTGAGCGCTTACCTTTCCATACCCACTGTCTTCGTGTTTCTAAATACTTTGGCAACCAATATTTCTTGCCACTAATCCATTCCTCGCTTTTCTCTTTTTCATCCTCTATCTTCTTCATTTCTTCACTCTCCCGTCTTCTCGATGGATTTCCTTACATTTCTCACTAATTCACCAAACACCATATAACTTTATTTTGCTGATACCCATTTGTATGCCTCTCTCTCTCTCTCTCTCTCTTTCTCTCTCTCTTCCTCCCTCAATATTAATCACACAATAATGAGCGCCACCAAGTGAGCACTTACGCAGATTGATAGATAGGCAACAACGCTGCCAGTTTTCGCAGGAATGTCATCATTACGCTTCCTCACTTCAATCCTGATGAGCTCAATGAATTCTCTCTCATTTCGCGTCGACGTTCTCACGATTCTTTTTTTCTCTGCCTGCATTGCTGTGCTCTGTCTCACAGTCCCTATGTTCATGATGGGCTTGCGACTCTTAATAGCACTGTGGTATCTCAACGATTGCTTTAACAATTTTGTCATGTCCCGCTTTCTTCCCAGGGACTGCTAAACCCGTATGGATCATTCAGCACAAGGAGTGCTGGGGGCTCGTTTCTCCCTATGATAATATTTTTTTTTAAGTTAGCAAAACTGAGTACATCAGCAGCATGCTACTACCTTGTTCCATTTGATTGTCACATAGAACAACAGCGAACTAGCCAAGTTTGCCTGTTAATACATCAAGGCTTGGCTAGTCAGGTTGGCGGTGACTGCTTGCCGAATCCAGTGTTTTTCTAGTAGTAGTTATTAGTTGTCACAGCCAATTATCGATAGATAGTTAGCCTGTGTTTTGTGTGCGTGTGTGTGTGTGCGCGTCCTGATATGTGTAGGAGTGTACAAGGTGTATTAGTGAATCCATTAGCGTTTACGCGAGTCCCTTGCTAGTTCTTTTATGATCTCGAAACTATCGAAGGAGTTCTTCAGTCATTCTACCATTCATCGGTGGCTTGGTGTTGAAGAAGGTCCCCCGTTGATCAACGGAATTCGAAAAAAAACTTTTTTTCCTGAATCAAACCTTCCATCACCCAGGCGCTCTGTAAACTCTAAGGGTTTACCGCTTCTCCATGATGGCAACAGATATTATTACTAGGTTGTTCCACGTACTTATAATTACCACAGGGGTTAATACTATAACACCAATAGGGAATGCATCCGTCTCTGTGCGCTTCTTTACATGTTGAAGCTGTGATGCGTCTTTCACATATCCAGTGCGTTTTTATAGGTGTATGGACGCCTTTGATGCGTTTCAATGGCTTCTGCTGCGCTTTTGTTTTGGATTTAAAAGAGAAAATCCGTTTTATTTTCTTTAGGAGTTTTTCATTCATACAAAAATAAAAATATAACATTTTTCTCGTTGTGCAGCTTTTAGTTTGTGTTTATGAGTTTAGTAGATCCATTAACAAGATCCAAATGACGTACTATCGACAATAATGAAGAAGTGACACAACTTTAGGAGCAAACTCCTACTGGAACAGCGTTTTGTGCGCTCAGTATAAATCTTTATCAAATCATGAGTTGACAAAACTCTATATAGAGCGAAACGTTGTCTTTTCTTCAATAATAAACAATTTTCCTATGATGCTGTTTACTCCTCAGCATTTTTAGTGCGTTCTTAAACGTCGTTTTGAGTTCTGACTCAAAGCAAACAGGATTTATATACGTTTTAACTGGTTAAATCTGTTGTTAGATGTCAAAAGGTAATCTTATATGTTAATACAGTGGGTCCTCGTTAAAATGCATGTTTCTTCTTGGTGTTTGATTTCGAATTCCTTAACGTGTGTTTATATGCGTTCACACGCATTAATATATGTTAAAATGTAAAGAATTAGTTTGCACTTTATTACCTTATGGACATTACGGAGAGCAAATATGATCTCAAATGCTTTAGAATGCGTTCTAGTACCATGTGGGGCACTATCACTTGCATTATAGTGCGATCTAATGCCTTTTGGTGCATTGATCTAGTTAGTGACTAGTTAATGGTCCAGGTCGGACCGAAACGTCGTCATAAGTTTCAGTCTCCTTCCTATGTGCGGGTTATTTGTGTATTGTTCCAGTCACGATATTGCGCCTCTTTTATCCTTTATTTGTTCTAATGCCGTGTGCTAGTGACACTAGGCGTACAAATGCATTATGATGCGCTATTTCACGTTATAAGTCGTTTGTAAGTTTCAATCTTCTTTCCTTTTATTGTTAAGTTGTATGTTTTTTTTTTATCGTACTATGCGTTCTTAGGAGTCATGATGCCTTCTCGAGCGTCAGTCTACTTTTTGATTGTTTGTTCTACTAGTTCTTCCCCGATACCATGCTTTATATTGCTCTAGCAGTGCATCGTAGACTGAACTCTCTGGTTTAACCAAAGACTTCCACTCTTAGACACCCTTTACCCTCTCTGGCTCATCCTTGTGCTCTTTGACACTCCCTGGCGCTCTTTTACACTTCCTGGCGCTCTTTGACATTCCCTGGAGCTCTTTGACAAACTCTTCTACTCTTTAACACATCTTTACCCTCTCTGACTCACTTTGGCAAACTGTGATTCACCTAGACGCTATCTGACTCCGCCTAGCGCCTATAATTCGCCTCTATTGCTAGCGCTTTCTGGCTCATCCTTGAGCTCTATAGCTCACCCTGGCGATCTCTAGCTCGCCCTGGTGCCCTGTAGCTTTCTCTTTTTTTATTTTGGATTTCCCTGGCACTCTATAGCTCACCTTAGAGCGTTAATGCTGTGGCTAGCCCTGGCTCTCTCAGGCTTCCTCTGGCTCTTTCTGGCTAACCATCTTATCTCCATATAATGGTCTTTCTCACTCGGTCAATTCGTTGTTGTCAGAAACGGAGGAAAAACTGAAAGCCGCGATCTCACGCTACAAGAGCCAGTAAACAGGCTGAACACGGGGGAAAAAAGCCCCCTTGTTGCAGAAGCATGCGAGTTGCAAGTCCTACGAAGTCCTAAGGAGTTCTAATTCTTATGGAATCCTTAGTTCTATGGAGTCCTAGTCAATCAGTCTGAGATTACTGAGTAGAAAAAAAAGTCTAATGAAGTAATACGAAATTCTATAGGCACTGCAACCTTTTGTTAATACTGAAGATCCTACAGGATATGCACGTCCTACAGCAGCTGCAAGATGTGCAGTGCCAATAGAGAAAGAAAGAGAGAGAGAGAGAGTTTGTGTGCAATCAGAAAAGGGGACAGAAAGGAGAAGGGAGGGTGAGAGAAGGGAGAGCGAGAGAGAGAGATTAGAGGGAAGAGGAGAGCCGGAGTGAGAGGGTGAGAAGGGAGGGAGAGGGGAGAGAGATAGAGGGATGAGGGGGAAAGTGGTCATTGTCTTACAATAGAGTTGGGAGGGTTGTCGCCAAGGCTAGTCGACTGGAAGGGTGGACGGAGGGTGTGGTGAAGCCAAGGGATAGCAGAGTGTGGAAGCCAAGAGGAGGTGAGAGTGTTGCGTATGTATGGAAGTATTGGCGAAGTCAATGGAGTGGAATGAGGGAGCGTGTAGGTTAAGTGGTAAGTGTGTGTGTGTGTGGGAGTGTGTGTATTTGAAATAGCGAGTTAAAACCAAATGAAACAGTATTGAAGAACATAGGACAGATTTTACGACAACCTTCCACTGGGACAATCTTTGGCTAATTCAACACATAAATTCTTTTCATGATTCGATATATCTCGACACAGAGCGAAACGTAGTCCCAATAAAAGCTTGTTATCCACTATTGTTACCAATACGCTGTTTTAGATAAAACAATAAAAAAAATATAAGCTACAACACGGTGGCAGAAACAATTCAAACCAAGACACAAATCAGGCACTAAACTAGACGTTTAGTTCCGTACTGAACCATTATGATATTCACTTGCGGTCTGATAATGGACCACGAAAGACCGAAACTTCGTTGAGCATCATTTCGAACTGGTGAATCAGAAGCAAAAAAATATAATGTTATCGAAAAAAATGAAGATAACAGTCTATGGGAGGCAAATAATGTGTCATGTGTCACGGTAGTGAATCATAATCAGGTGTCTTAAGGTGTCATGACGATGTGTCAATGTGTCATAATATTGTCTCGAAAATGTTTCATGATGAGCCATAATGTGTCTTAAGGTGTCATAATTTCTCATGTGTCATGTGTCAAAGTATGTTAGTGTCATGTGTTAAAATAATCTGTGTTAAACCCATTGGATAGTTTATTATTATTATATTAATATTTGTATTATCATTATTATCATCATTATTAATATGTTTAGGTTAATCGGTAAACCCGTAGGGGTCATACAGCGCCTGAGTAATAGGATGAAATCAGATTCGATCCAAAAAGGAAGAATAGTTCCATTTTCTTGGATCAAGAACCCCCCTCACCATCCTCAAGGAACCTCAGTGGAAGGACCCCAGAGGTTAGAAATATAGCCTGTGATAGGACTATGATGGAGGAATTATAGCTTGTGTTAAGACTATGACAGAGGAATTATATCATGTGTTAAGACCATGAAAGAGGAATTATAGCATGTGTTAAGACCATGACAGGAATTATAGCTTGTGTTAAGACCATGACAGAGGAATTATAGCATGTGTTAAGACCATGATAGAGGAATTATAGGAAGTGTTGATAACTACATTCACGGGGGAAGCGAAAACCCCGTAGGGGTCCTTAAGCGCCTAGTGAACGCTAATAATCAGGTTTGATTCGAGGAAGGATAGGGTAGCTCCAGCTACCTGGATCAAAAGCCACTCGCCAGCATCGCCTAAGCCCAACCCTTGAAGGGGGTGTTAAGGACTTTAAGAAGAATTTAATTCTGAGAAAACGATCCGTTAGGGGATTCCTTGACGCTCTGGTAAGCTCTTGATCCAAGATATTAGAGTTAAGCTCCACTCCCTTGGATCAAATCTCTTTTCTTTCTATTCCCAAAGCATTGTATGATCCCTACTGGTTTAGTGTTTCCCGTGAATATAAAGTAATAATAAAATTAATATTAAAAATATAATAATAATAATAATAATAATAATAATTATTATTATTATTATTATTATTAATATATTAATAATAATAAAAAGAAGAAGAAGCAGAAGAAGAAATAATTGAATGAACTAACATATATATTTTATTGCAAAACAAAATAAAATAATGAGATTTCACTAATTAAAGCAAATTACTAATTATAAACAATCCACAAGAATTATATGAGCAAAGATGAGCTAGTGCCTAATTACGCCTGAGTACCAAATGCCTAACTACTTACCTAACTACCAGGTAGTATCTAACAAGGCAATAATTAGCACCTGTTGGGGGGTCTAACAAGCGGTGTAGATTTTAATTACCAAAATGGTTTACTAGGCTAACTAATTACAGGAATCATGACATTTAATTTCTCATTATTATTTGCGATCAATATATGTAAAAATGTTTTCATGCGTGTGTGTGTTTGTTGACTATCGGCCACCTGGTTTTAATAGATAAAGTGTATAGCGTAGTTTCAGGTTAATAATGTATCGAAAAATTCGCCTGGTATTATGTGAAGCTTTATGCATACACTGATTAGCCAGAGAACAGTATAATCATGCTGCTTTTTACACTATTATTGTTAAGCGAGCGAGCATAATGCTTATACTGTTGTTTTTAACAGAAACAGGTAACCATAACCATGTCAACACCCATATCAGCAACCATCACCACTCCCGTAAATACTGTTTCAATACCACCATTACCAGTGACAATAACAACAGCCACAACCACAAATGCAGCAACAATAACAACAATCCCAGCAGCGACGACAACCAACGATGACATCACAGAGACGTAACAAAAAAAATGGACAACAAAAACACAAACATTTTAGGGCCACGCTAAGCAACAAGTTTACGGCGCAGTGTTTTTTTTCTCTAACTGACAATTAGGGAAAACACGTATTAGATATTTGCCACTAATGATGGAGAGAGAGAGAGAGAGAGCGCTGGGGGAATCACATTTATCACAAATCACTACCACCACAAGCCATCAAATCACTAATTTCACCGCAAGCCACCGCCACCATTACTACTATCACAAATACAAAAACTCGTATCATAAACACTGCCAACAAGATACACAAATCATCATAATCTCCACAATTCACTAGTAGCTCCACAAATCACCACTAGGTACAAAAATCAGCACTAGCTTCACAAATCCACCAACACAAACAAATCATTATGACAAACAGTTCCACCAAGAGCTCTGCAAACCACCACAGCAACAAGCTTCCTCCATCTTCCGCCAGCATCTCAAGAGAGGAGTCTGCTATACAAGACGCTCTCGCTCTGGCATCTCAGCCCACACTGTCTTCCACACCTCCTCAGCCCTTCCGTTTTCTCCATGATCAAGTCGCTTCAACATCAGCTGTTTGTAGCTACCTATTCGATTACCCATTGGTAGTTACAAGAGGAAAGCTATCCCCGTTGTGTCGTGTGTGTCGTGTGTGTGTGTGTGTGTGTGTGTGTGTGTGTGTGTGTGTGTGTGTGTGTGTGTGTGTGTGTGTGTGTGTGTGTGTACTCACTTATTTGTGGTTGCAGGGGTCGATTCATAGCTCCTGGCCCCGCCTCTTCACTGATTGCTACTAGGTCCTCTCTCTCCCTGCTTCATGAGCTTTATCAAACCTCGTCTTAAAACTATGTATGGTTCCTGCCTCCGCTACGTCGTGTGTGTGTGTGTGTTTTGAAATTTCCTGACATCTTTCTTACTCTCCTGGGTGTTTCGCGTCTATGAGTCCAGGTCCTTTATCTGATAGTTATTTTAAAGACAATCTTGTCTCTGGACATCTGTATCATGATTATGTCTCCCCGTGTTCTCCGCTTCCCTAGCGTCCTGTGAGCTGATTAATGCAACATATTAACACGTTTTTGTCAGTGATTATCTATGTGTAGCTACACGAACAGGACTATACACGTGGTGTTGAGAGGCGTGTTATAAAATAAGAGGATGGTAAAACCAGGGTTCCTTCTTTCCGTGAAGTGATCGTACGACACGACGAGGTTCACTGAATATATTTGGTCAACAGCGACCTTTCGGGATTTTGCAGTGCCGTAATGTAGCTAAAGTCCTGAGCTTAAGTAGTATGCAAATATGGCACCTCCTGTTGAAAATGCTAAGCCGCCGTTGTTGACATAATGCGCTCCAGAGTCTCTAAACTGCTGAAGACCGGCAAGCGTACGTACATGTACACGCACAAGTACGCACACACACACACATACACATACACACACACACACAGCAGAAGCAACCTCGACGGGTAACCAGGTGCGACTGAGGCAAAACTGGAAAAACATGAATTTTAGAGTCAAGTACAGCAAAAAGAGAAGGAAGAACCCGCGGAGGAAACGTGTGAAAGGTGAGACTCTTTTCAATGCGGATGCATGCTACCTGGCCTGAAAACTCCAGCAGATGTGCTTGCACGCACGCACGTATGCACTTCTATGTACGCGGGCACACATACGTATGCCAGGAGCTGTAACTCGACCCCTGCAACTACAAATAGGTGAATACAAATAAGTGAGTACAAACAGGTGAATACACCACACAAATACATAAACACACACAAACACACACACACACACGGTAACAAGGAGGCATGATAACAACGTACAAAATACTAAGACACACACAAGCCACGGGAAAGGTTTCTTCAGCCTCAGGGTGGTCAGGAAGTGGAATGATTTTGATGAAAAAATACTGGAGGCAGACTCCATACACAAGTTAGGGATAAGTATGGTTGGGTTTCCGTGGCTATTAGAGAGTGGAGTGAACAGCATGCAGTTATGTGCGGGGCAAGATACTGAGAATCGACTCCAGCAACCACAGAAAAGCGAGCACAACTAGAATATTCTTACACAGAATGGAAGTGAAGCCCAAGATACAATGCTCGCATGGGTAAACAAAGGACAGCTACAGAGACGGATGAAGCGTCAGGATGGATAAGAATAGCAAGTGGCGTCCCCAAGGATCATGCCCTAGCACACATGTAAATGACTTACCAGGAAGGGATAAATTCTTACATGAAAATGTTCGCGGTTGATGCAAAACTAATGAGGAGGATACAGACAGATGTCAAATGCAGAAACTTCATGTAAACTTGAACAGTCGTACTTCATGTGAAGGGCTAAGCCGATGTGGAACATCCAAAGCTAGGATTGGTGGAGGCTCGATCCTACATCACTTATTCGTAAGTCATGTATGCTACCTAACAGTACTCGCCGAGTTGTCAAGGGCAGCAGTATGATCAAGTAGGAGGCAATTTGAACTCAACTCCAGGTACATGGAACTGTACCATGGTGATGGAAAGAGGAGACCAGACACAGCACATCTCCTGGGGTGGAAGTACTCATGGTATGAAGCAAAGAATATAACCTGGAAGAGGGATACATGCAGCTAGAGCACTTTTTTCTCAAATCACACACACACACAAAAAAAAAAAACATCGGCCTTCAGAAACCTGAGTAAGGAATCATTTAGAACATTTTATCCTCAATATGTAAAACTAATACCTAATTATGCAGTACCAGTGTGTAACCCAAATACATAAAGATGTTTAAGAATCTTCAAAGGTTCACACGAGACTGATACTTAAGATGAAATGCAAAAGCTACCAGGAACGACTACACAAATTATACTTAAATCTACTAGAGAAACGCAGATCAATGGTGATATTATCATGACATACAAAATACTCTGGAGTGTCAACAAAGAGCATAAGGAACGACCGAATAACATAGATAGTTGCAGAACGAAAATGCACAGATGGAAGCTGAACGCATTAATAGCAACAGGAGCACAAAGTTCTTCATAGGGTTAGAGTGGTTTAAACGTAAATGCAGAGATGTAATAGATGCTTACCCCCATACTTTGATTTATGAGAAGACATGGCATAGCTAAACTATACAAATGACGTATCCGTTAGAGTTCTACGAAAGGGTGAAAGAAATCAGGCAGGATGGAAAATGATGGGCATACTTGAAACATATTAAACCGTCAGAAGACATGAGACACTCTTCTACACAGGAGACTTATCCACAAATTGGAGCTACAAGCTAGGGTAGCGGAGAATGCCTCACTTATTCAGGATGAGGGGTGAAGCATCATACTGAGGAAAAGTATCGCTTGGAGTCCCCTGAACAGCGGTCCCCTAGAATCCAAACTATTTTTAACACATGTGAACTACCTGCAGGATGAATTCGACTCTATATGTTGCTTTCTAAAAAATAGACAGAGCTAATAAAAAAAATACATAAAAATAAGATCACGGTAAGATAATGCAGCGAAAACGTAAAAAGACTACACGAAACGTTCAGCACGTGGTTGATAAGAGTTTAGTCTCAAGTGTAAAGAAATAAGAGAGGAAGCCGTGGAGAGGCCATCAACGACAGCGAGTATCCAGCACCGGTTTAGAGCCCATACCTAGTCAAACGCATAATGAAACATGAGAAGATTCAGAGATTTGCCACTAGATTCTTCCCAAAGCTAATTTATATAAGCTATGATGACTGCCTGAAGGAGCCGAACCTCAAATAACTGGAAGAGGAAAGCATCAGGGGGCATAATTTCGACGTCTAATATTTTCATGGATCACTAACAATGTGACAAAGGACATAAGATGGTTAAAAGCAAGCAGTAATAAATGGAAGGTGAGCTTTCAGTTAAGCCACAATAGAAAGCAATTTTGCTACGAAGAGGAAGTAAATCAGTGGAAATAGCGAGGATAGGAGGTAGTGGAAATAAATTCCCTACTCTAACTCAATATTATGTATGATAGAGCTAACAAGGATACGAGACAAGTCCTCTCATTCGACTACTTTAGATGTTTACCCCTGTGTGCATAGGTCGATGCTTGTACACGAACACCAAGCACACACACACACACACACACACACACACACACACACACACACACACACACGTCAGGCCCATACTAGAGTATGCAGCACCAGTCTGGAACCCACACCTGGTCAAGCACGTCAAGAAATTAGAGAAAGTGCAAAGGTTTGCGACAAGGCTAGTTCCACAACTCAGGGGACTGTCCTATGAAGAAAGGTTGAGGGAAATAGGACTAACAACACTGGAGGACAGAAGGGTTAGAGGAGACATGATAACGACATACACAATACTGCGGGGAATCGACAAGGTAGATAGTGCTAGGATGTCCCAGAGAGAGAACACAGAAACAAGGGGGCACAATTGGAAGTTGAAGACTCAGATGAGTCAAAGGGATGTTAGGAAGCATTTCTTCAGCTATAGAATAGTCAGGAAGTGGAATAGTCTAGCAAACGATATAGTGGAGACAAGGTATGATAAAGCCCATGGAGCAGGGAGAGAAGAGACCCAGTAGCGGACAGCGAAGAGGCGGGGCCAGGAGCTGAGTATCGACCCCTGCAACCACAATTAGGTGAGTACACACACACATAGCTTCAAGAAGAAGTATGATAAAGCTCATGGCGCAGGGAGAGTGACCCAGTAGCGGCCAGTGAAGAGGCAGGGCCAGGAGCTATGACTCGACTCCCTGCAACCACAACTAGGTGAGTACACACACACACACACACACACACTGCGATCTTTCGCACCAAACGACAACAATGTCCCTCACACCTGCACAAAAACGCTGATTTTACAATGGACTTTGGCTGTGAGAGCCCTGATGCTGGGCCCTCGTCTCTCTCCCCTGGGGCCGGGGCAAGACCCGCCTCCACCAGCTGAAGAGCCGGATAAAAGTGTGTTGGGGGCGCTCCTGTAAGCCTCCTACCATCCCCACTATGTTGGGGGAGCACCTCTAAGCTTCCTACCATCCACACTATGTTGGGGAGCAACTCTAAGCTTAAACCCCACCCAGCTATCTTCGGGGAGTACCTCTAAGCTTCCCGCCCTCCCCACTATGTTGGGAGCATCTCTAAGCTTCATGCCATCCACACTCTGTATAAGAGCACTTTTAAGCTTCCTATCCTCTCCCCTGTGTTGAGGAAGCATCTACGAGCTTCCTATCCTCCCACCATGTGGAGGGAGCACCTCTAAGTTTTCAACCAGCCTCACTATGTTGGGGAGCTCTCCTAAGCTGCCTACCATCCACACTGTTTTGGGGAGCTCTCCTAAGCTGCCTACCATCCACACTATGTTGGAGAGCTCTTCTAAGTTGTTTACCATCCTCATTGTGTTAGGGAGCTCCACTAGGCTGCCTATCATCCTCAATTGGACTCTTTTTTTTTTTCAAGGCTTCGGTCCCGAACTTTTTGTAATTAAACGTTTGTCTATATCTACTCCCGTTCGATTTACACGATTATTTACATCTACTTGTGTACATAATAATTTCATCTATCTCTACTCCAGAACGGAATTAAACATATGTCGAACACTTTCGATCGTGGTGTGAAAAGAAGATCGAAATGTTGTTGAATATCCATCGGCGAAATTCGAGAATTGTATTTTTTTTTTTTTAGAAAACGCTAAGCCCGTGTTGGGTTATTCATTGCAAAGATTGGGGAAGGCTCAGTTCTCTGTTCGCTAATCGCGGCTCGGTGTGCGTCCAGTCCGGCTGTTGGACTTAAAAATTATTATTAACGCGCTCGTGCACGCACGCACGCACACTCTCAAGCACATGCACGCACACACACATACACACACACGCACGCACACACACACACACACGAACGCACTCACGCACGCACACAAACACACACACACACGAAGCACTCACGCATGTCAATCTATCTCATTATATAGATCAATATCGATCGAAAGGGACTTTGTTTTCATTCCTATCTCATTATATAGATCATACATCTGTGCTTACGCTTTTCCTCCCTTCATCCCCTTCCCTCCTCCCATTTTCTTCCTTCCCTGTGACTACCTCCTCCTCCACTCATCCCCTTCCCTCTCTCCCATTTAACTATCCTTCCCTACTACCCCTCATCTCCTCTCCTTCCCTCCCATCTTCCCCCCACTTCCCTTCCCACTGCAGCAGCAAACTGCTGATGTACCCATTTTATTTATTAACAAATACACAGCTTTCTCAGGGCAACAATTACCTCATAGGTAGTTGAGAGACATTACTGATTGTTGAGAGACATTACTGATTGTTGAGAGTACATTACTGATTGTTGAGAGTACATTACTGATTGTTAAGATACATTACTGATTGTTGAGAGTACATTACTGATTGTTGAGAGTACATTACTGATTGTTGAGAGTACATTACTGATTGTTGAGAGTACATTACTGATTGTTGAGAGTACATTACTGATTGTTGAGAGTACATTACTGATTGTTGAGATTACATTACTGATTGTTGAGAGTACATTACTGATTGTTGAGAGTACATTACTGATTGTTGAGATTACATTACTGATTGTTGAGAGTACATTACTGATTGTTGAGAGACATTACTGATTGTTGAGAGTACATTACTGATTGTTGAGAGTACATTACTGATTGTTGAGAGACATTACTGATTGTTGAGAGTACATTACTGATTGTTGAGAGTACATTACTGATTGGTGAGAGTACATTACTGATTGTTGAGAGTACATTACTGATTGTTGAGAGTACATTACTGATTGGTGAGAGTACATTACTGATTGTTGAGAGTACATTACTGATTGTTGAGATACATTACTGATTGTTGAGAGTACATTACTGATTGTTGATAGTACATTACTGATTGTTGAGAGACATTACTGATTGTTGAGAGTACATTACTAATTGGTGAGAGTACATTACTGATAGCTGAGAGTACATTACTGATTGTTGAGACATTACTGATTGTTGAGAGTACACATACTCAAGAAAATCGAGTACATGTAAGTGACAATATTGAGTGTACCTACTAGTCATGTATCGGATATCCGCATCCGCATCCGCGGAACATCCACACAATTTCTTACATCCGCATCTGCCTTTTACTGTAAACAGATATCCGCATATGCATCCGTATCCGAAATCCGCGGAACATCCGCACAATTTCTTACATCCGCATCTGCATCCGCATCCGCAAAATAAGTAAGACATCCTCATACACATCCGCATCCGCGGATATCTAAATTTTCACATCCGATTCATCTCTAGTTCCTAGAGATGAACCTGGAGATTGTTCCAGGGGGTCAACGCCCCCGCGGCCCGGTCCTCTAACAGGCCTCCCAGTGGATCGAGGCTAGATCAACCACACTGTTACTGCTGGCTTCACGCAATCCAACATACGAACCACAACCTCTTGGTCAGGCTAATGCACATTCACGCAATATAACGCGAGAAAGTACACGTGTATGTTCATGCTCTACCACATCAGTGGTATATTTGCAAATGCTCTCTTACGCATACACAAGAACCGGCCTGCCGGTTTCCCTGAATCCCTTCATAAATGTTACCTTGCTCACACTCCAACAGCACGTCAAGTCCTAAAAACCATTTGTCTCCATTCGCTCCTAACAAACATGCTCACGCATGCTTGCTGGAAGTCCAAGCCCCTCGCACACAAAACCTCTTTTACCCTCTCCCTCCAACATATATAATATATATATATAAAATGGAAGTCAAAAATAAAGCACACACACACAAAAAAAAAGGGAGGGGGGGACAGGTCAAGTGTCTATCGACAAGTGCCTTTGACAACTAGTAACTACTATTACTACACACCCATATATACACACAAAAAAAAAAATATATAATAAAAAAGTGTCTATCGACAAGTGCCTTTGACATCTACCAACTACTACTAATACTACACTCACACACACTCAATCAGGCCATGTGTCTATCGACACTTTTTTTGAAAACTAGTAACACACACACCAAAAAAAAAAAAAAAAGGGGGGAGAGCAGCCCAAGTGTCTATCGACAAGTGCCTCTGACAACAACTAACTTCACACATTTTCGCCTTCTAGCTTAAGATAATTCACGGTGTTGAAAAACAGAACTCAACTCATGAAGAATGCATATTTATTAATAAAGTTCATTCTTATACTTTATAACTGCTGATTAAAAAAGGGAAAACCAATATGATTCAATAATATTAGCTTTCTTCATGGGTTGCTTTTTTGTCTTCTTTTGAACACCCTCTAGTATCACTTCCACATGTATCCTCATAGATCTCAGTCACCACATGTATCCTCCCAGCTCTCTCAGTCACCATCACTACCACATGTATCCTCCCAGCTGTCACTACCACCACCACATGTATCCTCCCAGCTGTTACTACCACCACCACATGTATCCTCCCAGCTCTCTCTGTCACCACCACTACATGTATCCTCCCAGCTCTCTCTGTCACCACCACTACATGTATCCTTCCAGTTCTCTCTGTCACCACCACCACATGTATCCTCCCAGCTCTCTCTGTCACCACCACCACATGTAACCTCCCAGCTCTCTCTGTCACCATCCTCACTAGTACCCTCCCAGCCCCTTCTGTCATCACCTCGACCATCATTACCAACACATTCACAATCACTAGTAGTCTTTACCATCACTAATATAGACCTCTCCACCACTTACAATGTCACTTACCACAATCATTATTGTTACCACCACAATCACTATCATTAGCATCATAACCTGCACTGGATGCTTCTTAGATACAGAGGATGTCTATATTAACGACAACGTTTCTATCACAATGAGCTTTATCAGGTCAATAATGGAAGAGGAGTGTAAATACTGGTACAGACAATGGAAGGTGAGGTTCATGGGAGCTTCTAGGGGCGAGGAAACACTGAAGAATATACGCAGGATTATCATGTTGGCTCCCTGACGCCTGTGATATTTTTTTCAAATATGGCTCAAGCTAAAGGTTTAGCTAACAAGAAACTAATGAACATGTTGTTATGAAAACGTTTCCTCTACCTGTGGCTGTTTCGGTTCGTTACAAAGATTATGTACTGAAGACAGAGGGAGATAAGGTAATCAGTCCTTCATGTGCTTTATTCGTTAACTTGACGGGATTGTATAAAATTAACCTAATGGCTAATGGTATACTATTACACCATTAACCTAATGGCTAATGGTATACTACTACACCACTAACCTAATGGTTAATAATGTAATAGCGTAAGAAGTGGTGATAAGGGAAGATTCCAAACATTATTTGTGTCTCGTTCTTTGATAATTTCATCAGTATCTATACGTTTCGCAAGGTGATCGTCGGTGGCTTCAAGACTCACTATGTGACGCACCTTTGCTCTCTTATTTTGTGTCACCGACGAACCTTGATACAATTAAACACATCACATTATTTACGTCATGCAAGTATCGCAAATAAGAGTCGACCCCAAAGACTGACCCCTGTGGCGCACCTCATGTTATGTCTAAGCAAGTCCCAGGCATATCCATTTAGAAAAACATGATATTGCTTCCAGATAAGCAGTTATCAAGCTATCTTGGCACACATCCGGCTATGCCATCTCTGTCAGAGGTTTCTGATTAGAATTAATTAACAATTAAATATTACTACACTATTATGCTCGTGTGGGTCTTTTAACACAAAGAGTTGTGGATGCTTAATTCTCCGTCCGCTTATTAAACGCTTTCTAAAATTCCAAATACATCAAATCAATCGCATTACTATAATTGTATATATAAATGAAATCAAGAAGACTTGCTAATCATCCACTAGTTCTGTTTCTGACTCATAATATCGCGCCATTTGTTCTCTTATTTCTGCGAGTTTATACACTACTGAAGTTAAGATACTCAATAATTATTTTCAAACACTTTATTTTCCTTTTGGTGTTACATTTGGGAGCTTAGTGTTCCATTTGAGAGTGTGGTTTTACATTTGAGGGTGTGTGTTACATTTGAGAGCTTGGTGTTCCATTTGAGAGTGTGGTTTTACATTTGAGAGTGTGTGTTACATTTGAGAGCTTGGTGTTACATTTGGGAGCTTGGTTACATTTGAGGGTGTGGTGTTCCATTTTAGAGTATGTGTTCCATTTGGGAGTGTGTGTGTGTGTGTGTTATATTTGTGAGTGTGGTGTTCCATTTTAGAGTATGTGTTCCATTTGGGAGTGTGTGTGTTACATTTGAGGCTGTGGTGTTCTATTTTAAAGTAAGTGTTCCATTTCGGAGTGTGAATGTTACATTTGAGAGTGTGGTGTTAGATTTTAGAGTATGTGTTCCGTTTGGGAGTGTGTGTTACATTTGAGAGTGCGGTGTTACATTTGAAAGCCTGTTACATTTGCACGTCTCTAGGCCAGAGAAACAATTCTTGCTTCAAGGTGTTTATTAAATTCCCGAGAAAGCGCTAAACCTGGAGGAATCATGACTCTACAGAGGAATGAGAGGTAATTAGGTATGAACCAAGGAAGGGGAAGGCAGCCTTACTTCCTTGGAGCAAGAGCCCTTCATCGGCGTTAAGGTACCCTTCTGACCTCTTGATAGGTTCCCCTCTCAAGATTCTAGTTAAATCCTTTGAATGGATTTTCAAGGCTTTAACCTCCACCCTCCTCCCACTAACATCCCTACCATAAGAGACATACGTTCTACAGCTCCTTCACCATCCACACCACCCCCACAACCAATATCACTAAAACTACCACAATCGTGTCTGCCCCTTCAGTCATTAACTATACCGCAACAGCCACCACTGCCACCACCATAATCACCAACATCACATCTACTACCACCATGATCACCAACAAGACAGCCACCACTACCATGATCATCAACATCACAGCCACCACCACCATGATCAACACCACAGTCATCACCACCATGATCAACACCACAACCACCACTACCACCACCATGATCAACCCCACAGTCACCACCACCACCATGACCAACACCACAGCCACCACTACAGTAGAGCCATCAACACCAGGATTATCAAACTCACAGTTACCATCACCAACATCAATGCTTTCAGCTCCTGCCACCAGTTTCAACTCTTCATCTTGTTTCTAGAGTTTTGACTATTTGTATAACAGTCATCACAACCACAATTTCCCCCACGTTAATGATCACCTCCCACAGCATCACTAGAATTATTATCCACTCATTTATAACCACCACTGATTTGCTACCATTTTGACCACCACCACCATCACCACTCCTCTCAGGAATCACCACTTATCAGCCATTACCGCCAAAATTAACATTACAACCTCCATCACCACAGCCATCTCCAAATCCACCCTACCACCGCAACCACAAGCACTAAAATCTCCAACACCACCACAACCACCCATCACCAGCATTACCACCACCACCACTCGTCAGCCACCACCAGCACTCGACCGCCACCGAGAGAGTTAATCAACATGGTGAAAAAAGTACACTAATTAATCCGCACCGACGTGATTATGAGGAGTGCTCGAGGTCTGAACGGCGTGATTCAGACGCTGGTGATCATGTTAAAGCCAACTGGCCCCTAGATGGCCTCTCTCACTCTCTCTGGCAACGTCAATGATAGACGGAGAGCAAATGGCAAACGGAACGTCAAGGGCCACTTTACACCTGCACGCTCTGTCATCTGGGATGTGCATTTGTGATGACGCAACACACACGTGCGTTGACGCAACACACGCGCGTGCGAATGACTACTTTTTCGGTCCGTTCTGGACCACTGTCAAGTCTCAAGTAAGCGAGAAAAAGAAGAAAGTGTTAAAAGTTATACTAGAAAATTAGAAGCAGCAGCGGCGGAATAGTAGTAGTAGTAGTAGTAGTAGTAGTTGTTGTTGTTGTAGTAATAGTAGTAACGTTCTTCAACTAATGCGCTGGAAAGATTTATCTTCCACTCCTCCACTAGAGACGGGAAAGAAAGCAAATTTAGCTCCTGTTATGACTTTGCTATTCGTGACTTATATTTATACAAATTTCACGTGTAAGTGTAAACGTTTGGTTAGTAAATGTAAAAGTTTGTAGAGTATGGATAAAGGTTCGCGGTGTAAATGTATTAGTTTAAAGTTTGCTTTGTAAGTGCAAATGTTTACTTGAAGAAATGGAAACACTTGCTATAAAATTATATACGTTTCTCATGTAAGTCTAAATGTTTGCTGTGTAAATTCGAACTCTTGTTGTGTAAATGTAAACGTTTGTTGTGTAAATGTAAGCATTTCTTGTGTGAACAAACATTTGCCGTATAAATGTAAGCGTTTGATGTACAAGAATAAACGTTTGCTTAAATGAATGTAAATATTTGCTAGAATAAATGTAAACATTTTCTGTGCAATTATAAACGTCTGCAGTGTAAACAGAAGCTTTCTGTGTAAATATAGAAATTTGCTGTGTAAATGCAGCACTTTGATGTGTAAATATAGAAGTTTGCTGTGTAAATATAGCAGTTTACTTTGTAAACGCGGAAGTTTAACTAAATAAATATAGAAGTTTGCGGTGTAAACATAAAAGTTTGATATGTAAACAGACAAAAAATTCCCTTGCAACTGTAAACGTTTGATGCGTCACTGCAAACATTTTCCGACGCAGTGAAAACGTTTACCCTGTAAACGCACGTAAGTGATAAGCTGCAGAGAAGAATATACACAAAAGGGAAGTCAGGTAAGGTTTTATGCGCCGCGGATGACAGGTGAGTTAGTTTCGTGTTTAATGTGAAGCCATCAGAGGCTTGTATAATTCCTGAACAGCACAGTGTGAGTTATTAATGACTTTAATGTGTTGTATTGGGTTAGGCGCGAGCGATAGCCGGTAATTATGCGCGATAACCGGTAATTATGCGCGATAACCGTATAATTCATCCTGTGATATACATTATATTGTTAAATATGTAGATAATTACGGCGAAATTACTATTCTACGATACGCGTTAATTGTAAGTGGACCGGCTCTTTGACGCAAGTGTTCATGTAATTATGTTTATGGTGCTGTGAGTAAGATTATTATATTATTATCATTATTATTGTTAATATTCATGAAGGGAGCACTATACCCAAAAGGGAGGGGTTCATACTGCAAAAATATATTATATATATAATATATATATATATATATATATATATATATATATATATATATATATATATATATATATATATATATATATATATGAATGCCTTACAAGAAATCTACAGTACCTGTATTACCTTTCCATATATATCTCATAGCGGCTTATGAACTATTAAAAATATATATATATTTTTTTTTATATATATATATATATATATATATATATATATATATATATATATATATATATATATATATATCTACATTTTTTTCGGAACGTGGGACATGCCAAGATACATTGAGTGACCCGCATATACCTGGATTGGGTTTCGGGGGTCAACGCCCCCGCGGCTCGGTCTGCGACCAGGCCTATTTTTTACTAACCGAAGAATGTTTATGAACCGTAGCACAGCTATATAAACATGGAATGTGTTTATATAACTTTGGAGCAATTTTGCTATCAAGAGCTTGTAGGCTCCTCTTTAAAATTCATTGTTTTTTGTCATAGTTTTACTACTATTCATTAATTTTATTATTGCTATTATTATTATTATTATTATTATTATTATTATTATTATTATTATGAAAACGAAGACAGCTAATTCCTTGGTTGAAGAGTCCTTCACTGACATCAAGGTGCCTCCCCTCTTCCCGTTGAAGGGCGAATCCGAATAAAGACAAGGTCAAGTTTTTCCCGTAAAAGGAAACTCACAATTGCTACAGGCAGTTCACCTGAAGTCAACTGGCTGAAGCATCATGCCTATATTGGAAAATTTTAGGCATCCGGCTCATTACTATTTTGCTACCCACAAAAAAAGAGCTAAGCTGGTAGGGGGTGATAAAACTCATCTGAAATAGGAGGCAAATCAGGTTTAATCCAAAAAGGAAGGGAACGTCAGCTCCATTTCCTTGGATTAGGAGCTCTGCAGGGATATTCCGACTGAAGGGGGAGGTAAACACCCTGAGAGCAGCGGGCCTGACGCCCACTACTCTGGTATTCGTGTGTACCAGCAGATTGTTCGTCGTTCTGATAATTCTTTGTGCAAGTTTATGTTGCTGAACACACCATTGTTGTTCCAATGTTCCGTGATTTACTCTTCTATTCTCAAGAATAGTGCTTTAGTATTCCGTGTTATAATGGTTCTGCTTGTTTGCTCTCCAAGAATATCCCTTGCTTCAAGAGAATTATTTTAATGTGTATGACGCAGGTTTTCTTCAAGAATATTGCTTTAATATTCAGTATTGTGCTTACTACGCATCCGAAAATGTTATATCAATGTTCCACTTTTTGCTCGTTCTCCATCCAAGAATATTGCTCCATTGTTCCGTGTTCTTCATTTTCTCTACAAGTTGGTTTTGTTTCTGTTAAATATTTACATAATGGAAGACTAAGATATTCTTCATTATTTTACAAGTTAAAAGTTACTACCAACCTCAGTTTATATAAAAGACTTCCCTAACATTGCCCATCAAGTGGCCGTAACTATATGTACAATCTTGTTATCCTATTACAAAATGATGTTCCTTTTCGTAACATTGCTTAAATTTGATCCATTTTGCAAGCGTTCAAGGTAGTGGTGTGGAAATGTTCTTTGTTCCACCAGTTCTCTAGAAAGTTATGCTATGAAAAAGTTTTTCCTGCACACACACCTAGATGAACCAGCTGCAAATATTTTTTTTGTTATTCCCCCCGGATATTGATGCAAATGGATACGTTGCTGAAATTTGTTCAGCAAAGTTCTCTACGCATTGCTGAAATGTTCACTGCTCCGTTGTCCTTTTGACAAGCGTATACAATTTGTTTAATCGAAATACTCCTTATTGTAAGATTATTTGTTCTTTATGCGAGAACGATAATGTGGTATCTATTCTTCAGACTAAGAAAACGTGTTATTTCTTTAGAAGAGAAAGATATTCTTTGTTCTATAAGAAAAGAGAACACATGGGTGTTCTCCGTTTTTCTGACAGCGGCAACGCTAGGCTGTTCTCCATTCTTCACCCGATCAAAACGGCAAATTTAAGCATTAGACAAATAACCCGCACACAGGGGAGAGCTTATGACGTCGGTCCGGTCCGTCTTGGACCATGTTGTCCAGACGACGCCAGCGGGATCTTATCTCCTCTCTTCCATGAGTTTTCCATCAAATTTCCCTCGCTGGTGAGAAATGTTATTTTCTTCTGCAGGTTCTTTAGACAACTACAATTAAAAGAAATCTTCTCTCTCTATTCTGTAATTTCTTTGCCCATTTACAATGCAAATTTATTAATTTTTAATTTATATTTTTATTTATTCATTTCTATTTGCAATGCTTATCCCTCTAAACTGCAAAATTTTCTCATCAAGAGGTTTATGCGAGAAAAAATTCTGTCTAAAAATCTGAGTGAAGGAAGGATAATATATCGAAATTAACGCTCTCATATTTATTTTAAAAACCTTTCTTAAAAATTAGGCTTTAGAAAAAGAAAAAGATATAATTGTTTGTGATATATATATATATATATATATATATATATATATATATATATATATATATATATATATATATATATTATAATATATATATAATATATATATATATATATATATATATATAATGCAATGTATTCTTTTAATTTCAAAACGGGTAATGAGAATCAGATTAGATGGATAAGAAAACACAAATAATCCGCACATAGGATAATGAAACTTATGACGACGTTTCGGTCCGACCTGGACTATTTACTAGTCCAAGTCGGACCGAAAAATAGTCATAAGTTTAATTCTACTATTTGCGGATTACTTGTGTATTGTTCCAGTCACGGTATTGTGCCTTTTTATTTTATTCTGGATACAAACATGGTAGGAAAAGTAAGCAGAGTGCCAAGTCTTTTAGGAAGTCTATTATTAGGTCTACTGGAAAATCTTTTGGTAAATTTATTAGGCCTATTGATAAGCCTATTTATCAATCGTGTAATATCTCGACCGATAAGAGCGAGACTCGTCCTCCCTGTAGACTAGCCCCAAGAAGGAATGTAATCCAAGTTTAAATGCCGTCAGTAGGCGCTCACGAGTCGAGGAGCTGGTGGCCCTTCACTCCTTCCTCTCCCTTCAACCCAACACTTCCCTTCCCAAACCCCAACCACCCTGTCCCTCCCTCTTCTAGAGGAGCACACCTTATTAACAGTGCCATACCTGACGCTGAGAAAGTGATAAGCCAAGCGGAGAGGCCACTTGTACTGTAAACTTGTCGGTGGACCAGAGGGAACGAAGCACATGTTGACATGCTAGTTTAGACCTTCTAAAGAAACTGTCAGTGGTGGTGTTTTGTTTATTAAGAAAATATCTCCTGACGCAAGCCTTCGTCTGATGATGACCCGCTCAGTGATGAAGCAACCGCTGGCGTACCGCAGCTGGGTATCAATAATCTAGATACCGCGGATGACACTTGAGGTACAGGGTGATGTTATTACGAAACCGCTGACTTATCGGTACTGGGTAATACTGCTGAGGCAACAGCTGTGGCAGCAGTGCTAGGTATCTTTGATGAAGCAACTGCTAGGGTACCGGTGCTGTATAACAGTGATTAAGCCATCGTCAACGTACCAGTGATGGGAAACAGTGACTAAACATCCTCTGAGGTACTAATGTTGGGTGTCAGTGATTAGGAACCCACTCAATTACCGGTGATGGGTATCAATCATTCACTAGTCACTGACGTGCCGGAGAGTGGTCTTCCACTTATGAAAAGCAAAGGGACATCACCTCGCTACTCCACCGTCGGGACGAGTCACTTGCCAGGAAGAGACCAGCTGAAGAAGGACCTCTTCTGCCTGGATAGGACCGGATTCAGAAGCCTTCCCGCAGAGTGACCTTGCCTAGGTTGATTGACGGCAGCGGCTGCGGTAGGTTTACTGCCACGCTTATAACAACGTAACTACCACGCTCATAACAGCGTTACTGTGGCGCTCATAACAACGTTACTGTCACGCTCATAACAACCCTATGGTAGAGTCACAACAGCGGCAATGGTAGTCATACCAGTGTCTTCAGCAACGCTAAAATCTCAATGGCGTCACGGCAATGATTTCACGAACGTCGTGGCAGCATCGACAGGAGACAGCGGAGAGCGTTACAGTAGCGGCTGCAACAGCGTCACAAAAGTAGCTTCAACAGACAGCGTCATAAAAGTAGTTAAAACAGACAGCGTCACAGTAGTGGCTACAACAGAGTGACGGCAGTGGCTACAACAGTCATGGCAGTAGCTACAACAGTCACGGTAGCATGGCTACAACAGAGTCACGGTAATATAAAAAAGCATGGCAAGTGTTCAGCCGTGCGCTGGTAGCACCTGCCGGCCAATTGTGGCACTTTATGCAGGTGACACTTACCGGTAGTGGTACCTAATGAATTTGTCGCTACC
The DNA here is from genome assembly GCA_009830355.1 of Cherax destructor. Lineage (NCBI taxonomy): Eukaryota > Metazoa > Arthropoda > Malacostraca > Decapoda > Parastacidae > Cherax > Cherax destructor. The sequence goes on along the minus strand of WNWK01000118.1, from coordinate 212,440 downwards.
TGTAGTGGCACCTACCAACAATTTCTCCTTCTGGAGTTCATTCTACAAATAGTGGCACCTACCGCGACTGTGGTTGGTGGAATGTACCAGTGGTGGCATTACTTATGGTGGCACCAAAGATAGTGTCATATTCCGGTGGCGGCACCCATGGTAGTGTCATCTTCCTGTGGTGGCACCCATGGTAGTGTCATGTTCCGGTGGTGGCACCAATGGTAGTGTCATGTTCCGGTGGTGGCACCAATGCTAGTGTCATGTTCCGGTGGTGGCACCCATTGTAGTGTCATGTTCCGGTGGTGGCACCCATGGTAGTGTCATCTTCCGGTAGTAGCAACTATTGAGACTCGCAGTCCACCCCTATTTACTAACCTCGTATTTGTGGAACCACTTACAGGTACAAAATAAAATCTCACCAAAGTTAACCTCTGTGTAGATTAAGAAACATGTTGCAGATCGAGGTTTTTACACACACACACACACACACACACACACACTACTGATACATCACAGTTTCCAGTGGGTGATTTGTCTTTCTTCCAGCTTGGTACAGGAGGGCCCCTACCTCCTTTCATATGTAAAAACGGTTATAATTATAATCTTAAATTTTAAAGGGGTAGACAGGTAAGCCAGCGGAAGGCATCGGTCAGATGACCAAAAGCTCCAACTGTTGGTCATCATATGACTAAAACCCGCTTGAGAAAACACTTGTCTTGTTTCCTTAAAAACCTACCTAACCTAGCCTACTGCCTTTCTCTTTCCTCTTATTCTTGTTGTGTTCGTTCGATATGGTTAACAGCCGATTGTGAGGGTGTTGATGCTGGGTGATTACCATCCGTGAGAGCTTTACAAAGAGCGAAACGTTGTCCCAATAAAAGCGGGCTCTGAAACGTGTCTCTTCAACATTGTCATCAGTACGCCATTCAGATGCAGCCTCCTCTACCATGCTGGTTTTACATTTGATTACACTTGCCTAACTCTACCCGAATGACGCTCAGGTTAAACTCTTAAGTGTTTTGTTTGAAAATCATTGAACGGAACTTAAGCAAACGGGAAATATTTTAACCTAGATTAGGGAGAATCCCTTTGGCTCCACGTAATTCTCTTTAAATACCGTTTTCTATTCACTTCTTTATTTAATTGCTTTTGATGGGTATTTGAAATAATTATTAAGATGGTTATATCAAAACAATGATATCGACCTTCGTAGATTACTAGACGTTAGCTCAACTACACTGGGGGGTTGGAGGATAGTAGTGTTAATATGCGCGATAGTCTTTAACTGAATCGTTTCGCTCAGAGCTAAGCGAAATCTTGTCGCAGTAAAGACTTTCGCTGCATACTGTCTCTCTTTACCATTTCTCTAGGCACTAACTGTCTGTCAAATCGTTCTGAGGAGGAATATACCCTTGTATACCGACTCTATCGTTATCTCTATGCTGTTTTTAGTATACTCGGTATTTCACTCACTGGTTCGGCAGAAGCTGTTCTCTGATACACATTAAGAATGAAGGTCACAGCACCGCGACAGGAACAGTTCACAACTATCCCGGAAACTGGGGATAAATTTTTAGAGGTCGTTTCGGTTCGCAGGGGAACCGTATAGTCTAAGATGGATCGAAGCGTCGTCTAGCGATTTGTGTTTAATTTGTGATATTTATTCATCTGATGAACATTTTATTTTATTCTGATTAGTAATCTATAATGTCAACTAACGCAAGCAGCTCCTTTGTGCTTACATGCACACTAACGGTAACCCACTTTAATGCATTCCTGTAAAACTATTCGCTAGTGTTCAGTTAGTGCATTTTCTTGTTTTATTGGAATAAGAAGAGATCCATAAGGGTCTCGCTGGGCAGCATCTTTCAAGGAGTTATGAGGATTTCAACACATAAGTGCTGGGTTCCACGCCGGATTCCAGATGAGTTTTCGGCCCTGCTTACCTACCAAAACCCCATACCTATTTTCATCCATATCATCTCAAAGAGTTTTGCCATCATTTACAGGCTTCTAGAGCCTTTCACTGGGATTCCAGAATTTTTCGCTGGGATTCTAAAATCTCTCATCGGGGAACCCGAATCTCTCATAGGGTTTTGAATTACGAGTGTAATTCAAAACTTTTACTAAAGGATCCAAGGTTCTAGAATATAACAGTATCACTCGCTGTTTCAGATTTCCGCACAGTCTTCCACACTGTCCCATACTTCCACAATCCCATAAAATGTTGCAGAATAATTTAAATATATTGAAAGCTACATTTATTCCAGCATCTTACACTGGGATCCATACGCATACAGAACCCTATCAAAATCCCTAATTTTACCTTCCTGCATTAACGTGTAAAACACACCAATTGTCTTAATTTGGAAGAACGAGGGATTCCTTTACATATTTGTTCATCAGGACGTAATTCTACAGTCCCATTGAAGGTTTCAGAATCCAATACAGAGTTCAGTAATCCTACAAATAACTCCAGAATCTCTCCTCGAAGGCCTTCAAGGGTGTTTAACCCTCATGCATTTCACGCAATGTTCACTCGAGCTTCACACAGTATTCGGAAGAGCTCCTTTCACACTGTTTAAGGACGGTATCTCAACTTCGTGATACAAAATTCCGAACACGTCTTCAAACCCAGTTTTTCCTTGAATAAATCTTCGTTAATCTGTGAGATAATATTTTTTTTTAATGTTGATTGAGTAATAGTTATGATGTAGCTATCTAAAGCGACTGCTGATGTCAGTCAGGGTCCTTTTAATGTGGCTGTGGCCAGGAAAAGCTATAATGATCAAAAAATTATCTGGCTGATATAATTAACATTCTTCGTACAGAGGACAAACATGTGATAAAAATCAGAGACGGAAAGCAGAAACGAGTGGATGCTCTATGAATTCAAAGATACACCTGCCACGAAACGTATACTCTTTTCACTTTCACCTCACAGCTTTTGTTTTCATCCTAAAGCTACGGGGTTGAAAGATGACGCGTTAATGTACTGTAGTAGGTTCGCCGGTCTTGTCCCGGCCCGGATCTTCTCCAGATGGTGACCCGGCGTGACGCGTTAAGGTGTTAGGTCGACCCTCAAGCAGGTTTCTACCCACGATGACTTGGCAGCTTTCGCGCTTTGTAATTCCTGAGCTGCTGCTGACACAGCTTATAAACATTCTTTGACCATTGGTTCGTGTTCGCACACTAACCGTTATGGTTCACGTTAAAATTAATAAATCATATAGTGTAGCGTTTTTACTCCTAGTCCTCGGCAATCCCGTAATAATCAACTAGCAACCTCAGCAGATGATGGATTTTTTTCAGATATGAGCCTTACCTTATTGTAAGCTGTACCTGTAGCCCTATCAATTGACAGAGTCTGACACCACAACCTTAAAAGTAGGAGATATGACAAACGTGAGGACACCATAAAATTACGAAGAGGTAACAAAATATGGTCAGTCGCCTCAGTTGAGAAGAGGGGTTCCTCACGGGAGGCCAGAGAGCGCCTTTGAACCGAAGGACATCGGTGTCCGTAGAATAAGAGGACAGTGTTTGAAATTTAGGAGGATTTATTTCCAGGAGTAACTTTACTATTTCCTTCCTGTGTTCACCTTCGTACGTATAAACCTTCATATTTTATCAAAAAAGACACTCAACCAGCTGCGTATTCGCATTAACTTCTGGCTCAGTAAGCTCACTCCATTCGCAAACCTAATAACGAATTACGCTTTTAGAAAATACCCACTAGTCACTATTTATTCTCAAATACTTCTTATGCTTAAGTCTTACTTGAGACCGAAAAGAGTGCAGTTTGACAGTGCAGTTTGACCGTGCAGTTTGATGAGAATGATTTGCTGAGGACAACAGGCCCATAGAAAGCAGGTCGAGCTTGCTACCGTACAGTACAGGCTACAACGATTTTGATAGAGGAATACCAGCTGCAACACTCTGTAAGATGTTATGTGGGCTGAAAACCTTCGCTGTAACTCCCTGTAAGGGTGTGATGTGGCGGAAAAAACACTCTGCAATGTGTAACATGACGGACAACATCTGAAAGGTTTATGATCTTTGAGTCTCCCGGCTTCACGCTGTTTTAATTTCCTCTGTAGATATGACAAGTGGTTATTTATTTATTAAAATTCTGTTAGCATTTTTGCTGGTTCGTTTATTTCACGATAGTGTGATTCAGCGCCGCGAACAATGACAAACTCGTCAGCCAAACTGAACTCGCAGTAGTAAAGGAAACTGAGAAGCTGCACCGACTAAAATCTAGCGTCCTTACAATGATCATAATGAAAATAGTTTTATTTATTTTATCCACATTAATACAAGCACAACATACCAGTTCTACTAAAGACGTGTGTATGAACACGAGCAAGCGTGAGATATTTTTGTACATTTACAGTTACGTGATTTGAAGAGACAAAAAAAATCATCTTTAAACCCAGAAAACTCAAACTTTAATTTGAAAAAAAAAAAAAATCTAATTTAAAAATAAAAAAAGCTAGAAACCTTAAATGTCAAATCTAGCGGCATTAACTAGAATTGTTCATCAACTACACACATGCTGCTAACAAGATTCCAGATGTTTTTCCGTTAAGATGATGTCAGCAGATATTCTATCCTTGCGTAACCTCACTGATGAATACTAGTTTCCAGTGGGTGACTAAGTCTTTATTCCAGCCTGGTGCAGGAGAGTCCTGCCTGGTTTATTTTCCTATTAGTCTTCGTAGGATATAGTTAACAGGCGGTTGCGAGGTTTTCGGTGCTGGGTGATTACCAGGCAGTTATCAGACCATGCTAAGAAACGCACTGGACTCAAGCTAGAAAAATAATCGCTAGTGGGAGTGATCAGACCTAATACTGATTGCAACAAAAAAAATTATCGTTAACTAATTACATTAATTTTCGAGATAATTCTTACGTTTTGAAAAAAAAAAATATATATCAAAGTCTTATCTCTCCCAATAGGGATTGTTTTCCTAGTGTAGGAGGTCAGTGGAGTGACTGACGTAACACATCTAACAAGTATTCCGAAGCTGAAAACAGAAAACCTGGACGACGTATCGGTCGATTCTTTCGTATTCGCTACTTGTTAAAGCAAATCATTCTCTCATCACAAGTGATAATGTTCGACGTTCATATATATATATATATATATATATATATATATATATATATATATATATATATATATATATATATATATATATATATATATATATATATATATATATATTATATATATATATAATGTACATGGCATGCGAAATTATTTACTAACATTGTCTCTCAATCCACAGCAGGATTCGAACCTACACAAGCTCCATCAAAATACATAGTACCTTCTCTACTCGGCCAGATCTCAGCGGAGTTCAGCGGAGTGTGTAGGTTCGAATCTTGCTGTGGACTGAGGGATAATGTTTGTAAATAATTTCGCCTGTTTGCGAATTGCTAAGCATATATATACGAACGTTTATCACTTGTGATGAGAGAATGATTTGCTTTAACAAGCAGAGAATACGAAAGAATTTTTTTATAAATGAGGAAGTCAAGTTAAGGTATTGAGAGGTGAGCAGATGGTCATTATCAACGCATGTCACACATGTTCTGAAGATTAGACCATCTGACAATGTACTGGAAGAGGCAGACGTGTATATCGGCCAATTTAGTAAGAAGCGCTATGAAGCCTCGAGAAAGAAACAGATAATCTTGGAAGACCAGCTAAAATGCACAGGTAACCAAGCCGGACGATATGATACATGTGCAGCTCTTGTGCGTCATTTCTGCCGAAGCGTTTTGCCTACACAGCAGGCTTCTTCAGTCCAATACTAGTGAATATAAAACCGGAGACAGTAGAAGCAAGCCTTGGTAGAGGCCTTGATAGATGGTAATCAGTCCCTCTTACCAAGACTAAAGTGCTGGTTACCTTATAATTACCTCTAGTGGTACACATGTGTTTTATTCATCATTTGTCTGTACTGTATACCATCAATAGTACGATACCAGAGGAGCAAGAAAACGAAGAAGTAGATGAGAGAAGAGGAAATGTCCCTCCTGTACTAGCCTGGGAGAAAGACAACTCGCTCACTCAATACTAATATTAATATGCTAAGTAAGCACCGTATACTTCAGGAGAGGGCACTGGGAATCTTTGATCACAATGTATATACATGATGCAACCCGTCCTCGGATTAGTATGTTAGTTATTCAACTTATCTGCATAAGCAGGATTCCATCATACGTATAACCCAGAATGTAAAATGATAGCTTTGCGGTCAGACATAAGTCGCATACGTACTTGTGTCCTCATGACAAAACAGTTAGTTTTTGCCTTTTTTATTTATGTTAGGTTAGTGAAGGTTAAGATTAATTTAGATTACTCTTAATTCATGACAGAATATATATATATATATATATATATATATATATATATATATATATATATATTGTGCTTACGTCTGGATTCAAGGCCTGTATTTCTATTTTACTTATTAACTTGTATACGTATGTTGGAGTTACTGCTTATAAGGAACAATTAAAAACTGACGACGGGCTGACATTGGCAAGATTTCTCTCGGTCCTTGAGATGCTTTTCTTTGTAAGAAAACTTGGAGTGCGAACTGTGTTGAACGACGGCGAGCAAAGAATTGGAAGGTTTAGAAGGGTGTCGAGAGGTGCCGGAGGGTGACGGTAGTTTTCGAGGGTTTCGAACGGTGCCTCAGGCTGTTTGAAGGGCTCGACGGAAGTGTGTCGGACGATGAAGAAAACTTTTCGAATACCGGTGTACCGGAAGCTTTCAGGTGACTCTTTTGAAAGATGGCGGACATTTTCTCTCTCTCTGGGTCTTTCTCGTCCTTGGATACCCTGGCCCTGACAACCACAGTTACCAACTGGTGAGTCATCCGCCGGACGCTCGCTCTTCCAAGGGGCCGATTACTATGGGCAGACAGTGAGGTGTCCACACGGAGTCGTGCGGTGCCAGCAGCTCTAACCTTCACTCTTCATCTTGCCGCAGGTGAGCAAAAAAAAAAAAAAAAAAACTGGGATATATGGCTGAGCAAAATGACAATCTAGTGGCCAATACCTTTAATCTCCACTGAGGGGTCAGAGTTAATTTCAAACTCTGCTCAAACTGATTTCCGTAGTTTAACTACGTCTCCACCAGTTAGTCGTAAAACTCGAAATACCTTACAAATTGGCAGCCGAATAGGGAAGACAAATTTGCAATCTCACTCCGTCTGCGATAATGAAGCCAGAATCCATGTAAAAGTCGACTCGTAAACACCATCCCTCGTGCTCCAGCACTTCGAGAAGGGCAACTTTCTTTCTTGTGCGTTGCATAATCAGTATAATGAAGATGATTTCTATGTCAAAAGGGACTATTTCAACATATGGACTCAGGGACCCTGCTGACCGCCATCCATTTTTGGCATAGCAACGCGTCAACAGCTATGAAATGGCATCTTCTGAAATTTGTTCATTTGCTCTTTGTTACTAAATAGGTATTCCAACAATATTTCACTTAATTCTTTACATCTAGTCTGGAGTAATGCTCGGACCTAGTTCGTTCATCGCCCAATCCGCTCTTCTCTTCTCTTCTCTTCTGAAGAGGAACGACGACCTACTCGTCAGAAGCAACAAGGAAGTATACTATAACTTAAATATAAGCATCCAAAGAGTATATGCTACTGAACAAGGCCAACCACAAAACCAGGGTAGAGAGATGAACAGCAAGCAAAAGTTTTGCAACATCGACCAAGGAAACTGATAATATACTAATACATCACCAAAGATACTGAGAACTGTTGTTGCTCTTAGAAAATTACTAGTACGTATGTACAATAAATAAATGGATACAAGTAAATTACCAGAAGAAATTTAAATGAAAGGAAATACTTCCTTCGTAATGAAAAACAAAGACAGCGAAAAATGATAGACCAATATCGCTCACTAGTATTCATGAAAAGTAAGAGAAAAGATATATGAGAGGCGACTAACTAGAATATCTTAAGAAAACAAGATTCAACTCATGATAACAATTTGGCTTCATGAGATAAAAATCTTTTGCAACAAACCTGCTCGAAATGTATGACATGCTCACAGAAATAAAATAAGACAGATAGAGACCAACGACTTATCATCGAACTTGAAAAATAAGTAAATACATCTTGTCCATGCTGAGAGCCACACTGTTCCTAATATACGTTAACGACATGCTCACAGATGATGCCAAACTTCTGAGAAAAATACAAGGAAATGAAAGCTAATGTAAACTGCGATATGTTCTCGACCTATTTTATTAATGGTCAGAAATAAATGATACTTAAAATTAGCCAAAATAACTGTTATTTTTTAATTAACACAGCGGCCGTTTCCCACCGAGGCAGGGTGACCCGAAAAAGAAGAAACACTTTCATTATCATTCACTCCATCACTGTCTTGCCAGAGGCGTGCCTACACTCTGATTCAGAGTGCAAGCAATGTACTTCTCATCTCCAGGACTCAAGTCCGGCTAACCGGTTTTCCCGAATCCCTTCATAAATGTTACCTTGCTCACACTCCTAAAAAAAGTATTGTAATGAAATTAGAAGGTACTAGAGACAGAGAACCATATGGTCAAATGATAAATAGAAGAATCAAACAGCATGACTTAGGCGCGAACATCACACCACATCTATAACCTGAAGTTCACGTTAATTAAATAACATCAGCGGCATATGGTAACCCAACATGCTTACGAAGGGTGGCGTCAAGCCCTCACGTTAAGTACATAAGAGTTTTAGAGAAGTCCTAAGATCACAAAGCTGGTACTGGAGTTCAAGAACGAAAGCCATGAAAACAGACAGCACAAACAAGACCTCACCACACCAGAAGAACGGAGAAAGCAAAAGGATAGGGAAAATGATCACAAACTGCACGATACTCAAAGGATTATTTAAGAAAGACACATGAAGACACATGAAAGACTGCTTGCGACAAACGAGGGGACAAGGTAATTAAACACCAGATGCCTCGTACTGAGTGTGGGAAGCACTAGTATATCGGCTCGACAGAGAGTGTAGTAGAAGAGACTGGAAAAGTTGAAAAGACTAGAAAAGTTGAAGAGACTATAGAAATAGAAGAGACAAGAAAAGTTGAAGTGACTAGTTAAGTAGAAGAGACTAGAGAAGCAAAAGTAAAAAGAGACGAGACGTAGAAGAGACTAGAGAAGTAAAAGAAACTAGAGAAGTAAAAGATACTAGATAAGTAGAAGACCCTAGATCAGTAGAAGACACTAGATAAGTAGAAGACACTAGATAAGTAGAAGACACTAGAAAAGTTGAAGAGACTAGAGAAGTAGAAGAGACTAGAGAAGCAAAAATAAAAAGAGACTAGAGAGGTAGAATAGACTAGAGAAAAAAAAGAAACTAGAGAAGTAAAAGATACTAGACAAGTAGAAGACACTAGGGAAGTAGAAGAGACTAGACAAGTAGAAGAAACTGGAGAAGTAGAAAAAAAAACTAGAGAAGTAAAGAAGACAAAAGAATTATTTGAAACTAGAGAAGTAGAAGTAGGAAAAGTAGAAGTGATAAAACTGTAGCAGTTATACAGGTAAGTCTTTTCCAACTAGGCCGGGGGTAGCTCCAGTTCCAAGAATCACAAGCCTCCTTACAAGCATCAAGAAGCAAAAATATTTCATGGATTTAACTGAAACTGATGGTGTTATACGCGAGTGATGGTGTTATTTGTAAGTGATTGTGTTATTTGTGAGTGATTGTTTTATTTGTGAGTGATGGTGTTATTTGTGAGTGGAGGTGTTATTTGTGAGTGGAGGTGTTATTTGTGAGTGGAGGTGTTATTTGTGAGTGATGGTGTTATTTGTGATTGGAGGTGTTATTTGTGAGTGATGGTGTTATTTGTGAGTGATGGTGTTATTTGTGAGTGATGGTGTTATTCGCGAGTTCCAGTACTGACACTCATCGTGAGAGGTCGCGTTGAAGGTATACAATTTTTTCGAATCAAGTTCAGAAAAAAAAGTGATTTAAATCATGTCCGGATTCATCACCTTCGGGATCGTGCTCATTGTGCGATATTTTTTTTTTTTTTTTTTTTTTGGGAGGGGGTATTTTGCTCTCTTTGAAATCTTGCTTATTTAGTGAGCTTGCTCACTCGTGATCTCGCTCACTCTGACATCTAGCTCATTTGCGATCTTGCTCATCTGTGATCTTGCTCACCTTGAGATCTTCCTAATTGATGTCGGACTAAATGGTTATATATTGACCATATTTTTTAAAGGGATAGACCGGAAAACCAGCGGAAGGCCTAGGTCAGATGACCAAAAGTTCCAACAGCGGGTCATCATCTGAGGAAGACCCGCTTCAGGAAACACTAGTCTTGTTTCCTGACGAATCTTACCTAACCTAAATGATGTCGGGAATAAAATGTTGTGGTCTCGTTACTTAATGATCTCGGTGCTCTGCTGCCTTACAAATGTGAATATATTAACATTATAATAATAATAATAATAATAATAATAATAAATATTATTATTATTATTATTATTATTATTATTATTATTATTATTATTATTATTATTATAGCGAAACGCTAAAGCAATGAGAGTAATTAAACGTAAGGAGTAATGGAGGCTTGATCCTCCGTAAGAAGACGCACGCGCTACGTATTAATTCTAACCAAAGTGTCTACTATACTCATAGCTTCTTAGTAACCAGCAAACCACTAACTGATTCTGTGTTTAAAATGAACAAAGTTTCTTTGTGGCGCAATTGTAACATCTGACGAAAATTGGGTAAAACTGAATCTCAGTTGCGACTGAAAAAGATGTCGTTGCCTTAAAAATTAAAGATGATAATAATAATAATAATAATAATAATAATAATAATAATAATAATAATAATTATTATTATTATTATTATTATTATTATTATTATTATTATTACGACTATTATTATTTTATTATGATTATTATTGACTATTATTATTACGATGACTATCATTATTATTATTATTATTATTACTATTATTATGGGAAAGCACAAAGCCGGTAGGGGTCATACAGCGCCGGGGAATTGAGAGGCAGTCAGGATTGTTCCAATTCCTTGGAACAAAAGCCTCTCATCAGCTTCAAGGCGCCTCTCTTTCCTCCTTCTTGAAGACAATCCCATATTAAAACTCACAAGCAACGCAAATGTTATATTCAAAGAGAAGCGCTAAACCCGTGAGGGTCATAGACCCTCTAGTATATGGGAGACAGGTTTGATCAGAGGAAGAGGGGCAGCTCTAATTCTCAGAACCAAGAGCCCTTCACCAGGGCTTCCCACAGTTAAAATTTGTACGTGCTTTGATTACTACGGTAAGTGGTACAAAAACCAACTTACCCTTAATAACGTGACAGGAACAATTCAAAATTCACAATACCGTCTCTGGAACATTTCACAATCCATGATACAGGTCACCGAAGCAATTCACAATGACGTGACTGGAACAATTCACAACTAACCCACAATACCGTGACTGGAACAATTCACAACTTAAAATACCATTAGTGGAACAATTCACAACATATATTATTACTGGAACAATTCACAACTCATTATATCATTGCTGGAACAATTCACAATCCTCCATACCGGGCACTGAAGCAATTCACAATTCTCAGTACAATGATTTGAATAATTTTCAGTTCACAATACCGTGATAGGAACAATTCATAGCTAACCCACAATACCGTGAATGGATCAATTCACAACCCAAAATATCATTACTGGAACAATTCATAATTAACCAACAACACAATGAGTGGAACAATTCACAACCCAAACTACCGTGCTGGAACAATTCACAACTAACCCACAATTCCGTTTCTGAAACAATTCACTACTAACCCACTGGAACTATTCATAACTAACCCACATCACAATGACTGAACTCACAATTAATCCACAATACCGTTATAGAAACAATTAACAACCCACAATACCGTTACTTAAACAATTCACAGCCCACAATACCGTGACTGTAACAATTCTCAGCCCTCCAACTAGAAATAAAAATCCACACAAAAGCCACTCACACAAATACAAACTTATATATCCACAAAATATCTACAAACACCAGCAAACCCACTCCAACACCCCAACCACAACGCACCCACCACAACATACCAACCTCAATACACCAACTCCAATACACCCACCCAAACATACTCACCCAAAGACACTTAAACATTTATTCGGAAATACGCAAAAAAACAACATGCACTCGTCAGTAGTTTTACAGCCACGCAAGCACAAGCGCGCACGCAAGCACAAGAGCGCACGCAAGCACAAGAGCGCACGCAAGCACACACACACACACACACACACACACACACACACACACACACACACACACACACACACACACACATGACAGGAGAGATAGGGGAGACATGATAACAACATATAAGATACTGAGAGGAATTGACAAAGTGGACAGAGACAGAATGTTCCAGAGATGGGACACAACAACAAGGGGACACAGATGGAAGTTGAAGACTCAGATGAATCACAGAGATGTTAGGAAGTATTTCTTCAGTCACAGAGTTGTCGGGAAGTGGAATAGTTTAGGAAGCGATGTAGTGGATGCAGGCTCTATACATAGCTTTAAGCAGAGGTATGATAAAGCTTATGGCGCAGGGAGAGTGACCCAGTAGCGGCCAGTGAAGAGGCGGGGCCAGGAGCTTTGACTCGACCCCTGCAACCACAACTAGGTGAGTACATACAATAGGCCTAGTGTCTAATCGACATGTGCCTAGGACAAAATGGTAACTAACACACACACACACACACACACACACACACACACACACACACACTACAAACCTCATTCAAGGAAAAGGATCTTTGGGTGAGTATAACACCAGGCACATCTCCTGAGGCGCACATCAACCAAATAACTGCTGCAGCATACGGGCGCCTAGCAAACCTAAGAACAGCATTCCGACATCTCGATAATTAATCATGCACGACCCTGTACACTGTGTACGTTAGGCCCATTATGGAGTATGCATTACCAGTTTGGAACCCACACCTAGCCAAGCATGTAAGGAAACTAGAGAAAGTGCAAAGGTTTGCAACAAGACTAGTACCGGAGTTAAGGGTTATGTCCTGCGAGGAGAGGTTAAAGGAAATCGACCTGACGACACTGGAAGACAGGAGAGATAGGGGGGATATGATAACGACATTCAAAATACTGAGAAGAATCGACAAGGTGGACAGAGAGAGGATGTTCCAGAGATGGGACACAACAACAAGGGGTCACAGTTGGAAGTTGAAGCCTCAGATGAATCACAGGGATGTTAGGAAGTATTTCTTCAGTCACAGAGTTATCAGGAAGTGGAATATTCTGGGAAGTGATGCAGTGGAGGCAGGATCCATACACAGCTTCAAGAAGAGGTATGATAAAACTCATGAAGCGGAAGAGTGACCTAGTAGCGGCCATTGAAGAGGCGGGTCCAGGAGCTGTGAATCAACCCCTGCAACCACAACTAGGTGAGTACACACACACAGACACGTCGGTAAAGGACGTTCCCACATGTTAGAATGAATAAGTATTTTCTCTACCTCGCTACCATCTAAGCCATTTTTAGCGCTGAATGGGGCAGAAGAAATCTATAATTATATCAGTTTTGAAGTTAATTAGCCCTCATTGTGAAAACCGATCGATCCTGTTAGGCCCACGCTTGGTTTTTTTTATAACCCTCATCTCTCTTTCTGTCACTCTCACTCTCACTCATAATTACCTCATTTACCGGTGGTTATGTTATCGACAGACATTCGCAGTAAGAAAAAATATCTTGGGACTCATCCGATAAGTGAACAAAGTGAAGGAGAAGAAAGTTTTTAACACACATCTATATTTTTGGGTAGTTATCAGTGAGGTCCAGCTGACTTATCCATTTCCCAGACCACGCGACCCCGACCCACTGCCAGCCTCACAAGAGCTCCATTACGCGCCGATACTTTTCGGAAGAGCGCGAAACCAACTGCAATTTTATCCTTACAAGTGTTTTTTTTTTTTTTTACCCTTTTGTGACATTTTTTTTATCGTTCTTTCCCTCTCTCCCTCTTCCTCCCCCCCCCCCTCGCCGTGAATCGCCATTCTGTTTATCGTGAGGACAATTTTTGTTTCATCTTTTATTTAATTTCCGGGCGATGTTCATACCTGATTATCTTAGCTTTTCCAGTAATCAGAATGTCTCTCTTTTTCAGCGAATGTCAAATAATTGCAGAATAACTGGGTAGCGAGAGATAATAATTAAAAAAAAATAGATACGTTTCGGTCGCTGCGCGATCTGAGAAATGCATCCTCAATTCGCGGAAAAGAAAGCAAAGAATTCGGTATTTCATTTAATCACATGGAATCTAATATTCAAATAAAAATGGCATACTGGCACCTACGCAGTGTATATGTGTATATACCTTTCTGGTTATAAACACTGGAATTGAAAATCTCATGCCGATCAAAAGAGGCATTCTCTAGCTATCGCACAGACCGATTTCCCAAAATACAACAGAACTTTAAACTTGAAGCTGCTATGATGTTCACATATCGGCAACTACACCAGCGCTAGGAGTTTCACGCAGATCAAAAGAGGCATTCTTTAGGTGCTGCAAGAAAATCACTTTAATAAGATTAGAAAATCAAAGCTTATGAAGGTCAAAATCAATGCGGACTTTCTTTTGAGCAAATCCTCCATCGGTGAAAGTCTAAATCGTATCTGACGAACCATTATTAAGTTAGTCCAATGACGCCAAGATTAACTGCGTTTTGAAATTTATTACTTTGCATCTAAAAAAAACAATTGGGTAGCATTAAACATTAAAAATTGAAACCATTCAGAGTGATGCTCAAGTCACTTTACAGAAAATTATGTTATACTGTTATTAAAATAAAACCAACAAATTTTCTCCTTCACACTCCAATAACAAACCTAGCATTTTATAAGTGGGAAGCATCGTTGTTGAAAATTTGAAGCTGATCGGAAGAGGATTTCTCAAGTTATCGAATGGGAATGAAATCCAGGACGGATGTATGTGTAATTTACCAAAGAGCACATGCTAATAGTCACACGATTCATTCCCTAGTTACAGAACACCAGCCGAGTGTATGAGACGTTCTCAAAATACTATAAACAAAAACCAGAAGCTAGGCGGAAGAAAAAAATCAAGCGACCATTCCAAGGCAACCCATAAAGGATACCTAAAAAAAAAAACATTCAGGAAACCGCATTAAGGTAACGTCTTTTAATTCCTAAAAAATTAGGCAACCACTTGAAGGTAAACATTACGAGGATACCTAAAAAACTAGGCAACCGCTTAAAGAAAATTCTTCGGGGATACCTAATATATTTACCCAGGCTGTGGCAGCCGGTAAACTAACGGGCTCCTGTTTTCATTGTCGCTTATGCCGCAGACAGATAAATTTGTTCCCAGTTTTTGCATAGATGATACATGTAAGTTACACTGTATAGCTAATGATGAAGGCAGCCAATTTATTAATGAGGTGTCGGATGCGTACGCTGATGTTTACAGAGGCGTCGGATACATGCACTTCTTTTTTCTGAATGTCTGATACATGCGTTCCTGTTTATAGTTGTGATTGATACATGAACTCTTGTTTACAGAGGCGTTCGATACATGCATTCGTGCTTGCACTGGTGTCATATAAACAGGTCCTGTATATAAATGTATCACCGATTTACGCTGCTGTTTACACAGGTGTCGGATACAACGCAATATCATTTACAAATTTTTGGGGGAACATACACTTGCGTTTACACATGTGTTGAATATAGGCGTTTTTGTTTGTAACGTTATCGGACAAACGTGCCGCTGCTTGTAGAGATATCTGATACTTGCATTTCTGTTTACAAAGGTGTTAAGTACATACCCTTCTCACGAAGCGGTACCAGTCATTTGTGTCAGGTACATTTTTCTAAGGTACTTAGTTCTTCCTCTGTTTACAAAATATGTTGGGCACTTATGTTTTTTAAAGCTGTTTCTCCGCTTTTTTTTTACAAAGGTGTTCAGTAAAAAAAACACTGTTTACATAAGAGCGACAACAGAGTGCTGCTCTTTGCAGGTGTAGTGCCACTGTTAAAAAAAAAATGCATGACAATGCAAAGTTGATGTTTATAGAGATGCGGCAATATGACGTTTCTGTTTACATACCTGTTTGAAAGATGTGCTTTTATTTACAAAAGGTGTGTAGATATAACACGGTTGGAACTCTAGTGCTATTGTTTGCTAAAGTGTGGCAATTTAGTTCAGCTCTTAACTTACAGAATACTTTCACACCTTCTTACAGAAATGCTGCTGCAGTTTCTTTTCAGTAAGGCATTGCCTTATTTCAGTAATTGGAGGGTCATACATTTATTTACATTACCGTATATACCTGCAAAGAGTTAACTGAAGTATGTAGTACTTGTTCTACACCAAAAAAAGAGTCAATAATTAAGGCTGATTTCTAAATTCTGGCATCGGAAAACAAAGAGAATGTTTTAAAATATAGAGACACACTACACGCCATCGCTAAAACATTTCCTCTACTCTTCACTGTTCGTATAAGTATTATTAATATTATTTTCTTTAATATTATTTTTATATTATTATTATAGCTTCTCGTTTTGTACCGCCTTTTGCTTTTCTTAGTCACTCATGAGATTAACACATTGAAGAAAAAAAATCTAAGATTACTCACGATTTGATTAAATTTTGCTTATTTCCTAGAGTGCTCTATATTTTTTTATGAACTAATGTTTTTTTATATTAAAAAAATGCTGATTTTTATTTTTAAATATAAGAGCTAAATATTAAAAAATATATATATATAAGCATTTTTAATAATTAGGATATTAAATGTTGAACATTATGATTATTAACGTTATGATTACTACTATTATAGTAGTTGACATTATCATGATTAATTGTACAAAGTTACTATAGTGATCAGAATATTATTTCACCAACAGTAATGTTATTATCGTCGCTACAAATGCTATAAATTACACTACTGCTGCTGCTACCACTTGTAATTATTGTCATTACGTAGATATTGCTATAAATGATATATATATATATATATATATATATATATATATATATATATATATATATATATATATATATATATATATATATATATATATATATATATATATATATATTATTAATATATATATTTATATTTTCTAAGGACACCTAAAACCCGCGTTCGATCATGGCTTTCAATCAGTGTAGTTCTTTGAATTCAAGTTCAGCAATTTATAATATCAAATCTTCAAAATTTACAAATACCAACTTTCATTACTCAGAGCTTCTAATACTCATAATCTATGGTTTCCGATTCTCAGTATAGAGCAACAGACATTCAACTTGATGCTTGCAGACCCGCGGATCCTGATAATGCAGGTCTTAGTTATTTACTTGTTGTCAGCAGCACAGCACCTGTCGAGAGTCACTTAGCCTGTTATATATGTGTGGATGTGACTGCTAGTCTGCTCATCCTCACAATGCAGGTCTGCAGCTTCCTCATACTTCCTCACGACGTAAAAAAAAAAAAATTACCGTTTGCGACTAAAGAAACTCGCGTCACAAAGAAAATCGACCGGAAGCAATTATGCCCGTTAAGTCCCCAGTGCTCAGTTATTGATTATGTATCCTCAACACTGCACGACTGTAATTATTGCACCTCATTGTCCCTGCAAGAGAGGGGGACCTTGATGCTGAAAGTCTCTTGCTCCAAGGAATAGAAGATACCCTCTCTTTTTCCAGGATCAAACTTAATTACCCCACTTTTCGCAGGAGCTCTATGACCCTTACGTGTTTAGCGCTACTGTATTAAAGTATAATCATAATAATGTGGTGGGGATATATATATATATATATATATATATATATATATATATATATATATATATATATATATATATATATATATATATATATATATAAGTGTGTGTGTGTGTGTATGTGTGTGCAGAGATGAACCATCCACTTGCACATCTGTTAACTCGTGGAGAATCTATGCCTATGTATCTCCCCTCCCTTCCCCTCAACTTCCTCTCCCCTCTCTCGCACATCCCCCCCACAATGTCCCCTCATGTTCCCTCTCGAGTTTATCCTGGTCGATATTGTGTGTTGCCGAGGGAAGGGGTGAAGAGGAGGGGTGATGGGTGGGGATGGGTGAAGAGGAGGGGGGAGATGCGAAGATGAGGGGTGATGGATAAGGGGAGGGGTGAAGAGGAGGTGATAGGTAAGGGTGAAGAGGAGGAGGTGATAAGTAGGGGTGAAGAGGATGGGCGATGAATAGGGGGTGAAAAGGAGGGGAGAAATGCAGGGGTGAAGAAAAGTAGTAATGAGTAAGAGTGAAAAGTAGTGATAGGTAGGGGTAAAAAGAAGGGGTGAGGGGAAAGAGTGGCCACAACCGGAACAACTATACAAACGGAAATTACTGCAGCAAACTAGCCTCTGTTATGCGCCCACTGACTTGTTAACAGGATCATCCACGAGCGTAGGAGGGGCGGCCGTGGGCGTTGGAAGGGAGGCGGTAATCGTGACACCCATGGGTGCAGAAGAGGCAGAAATGGGTGCGGGAGGGTCGCCCATTGGCGTGAGAAAGAAGCAGCAAAACTTGAAAGAAAATTAACCATGGGCGTGGGCAGGGAGAGAGAGAGAGAGAGAGAGAGAGAGAGAGAGAGAGAGAGAGAGAGAGAGAGAGAGAGAGAGGAGAGAGAGGCGGCCATGGGCGTGGAAAAGCCATTGGCGTGGGAGGGCCATGTGTGTTGAGGGCCATAGTCGTGAGAGAGCCATGGGTATAGGAGGGCCATAGGCGTGGGAGGAGCGGTTATGGGTGTGATAGTGGCGTAATGTGCGAGGGAGGAGCGCTCATGGGCGTAAGAGTCGCACCCGTGAGCGTGGGAGGGGCATCCATGCGCGTGGGAGTGGCATCCAATGATTGTGGGAGGGGCGGCCATAGGTGTTTGATGGGAAGGTCATGGGTGTGAAAGGGGCTGCCATGGACTTAGAAGAGGCGGCCGTGGGTATGGAAGGGGCAGCCTTGGTCGTAGCAGGGACGACTATGGGTGTGGAAGGGGCGGTCATGGGTGAAAGAGGGACGCCCATGGGTGTGGGAAGGTATGCGCGATGCATCATGGATTTTCCCGTGGCCATGAGCCTACCATAGAATTAATTAATTGAGGGAGGCGTGGCTGTTCGTGTGGGGGAGGGGGTTGGGGTGTTAGTTGAAAGGGTTGTGGATGTGGAGTGGATAGGGGTGGGGAGAGGGTTTGGGTGTTGAGTGGACAGGAATGGAAATGGGATGTGGGGATGGTGTATGAGGATGGTGTAGTGTGTGTGTGTGGAGATGGAGTGTAGGTGGAGGTTGTTTGGGGGCAAGGAGTTAGGAGGGTGTGTGGGGGCTTAGTGAGGAGGGGATTTGATTGTGGGGTAAGGTTGGTTGGGGTAAGTATATGTGTGTACATTATGCAGGGGAGGGGAAAGTGTGGGCGCCCAAAGGTAGTGCTCGGTCGAGGTGAGGGAATGCAAACATGGTGTAAGTGTGTGTGTACAAACATATTTGTAGTGCAGGGGTCAAGTCTCAGCTCCTGGCCCTGCCTAGTAACTTGCCATTTGCTGGGTCTTACTCTTAGATTCGTGGGCCCTGCCATACCTATTCTTAAAAATATGTAAGGAGCCCGCCTCCACTACTGCTTCGTCGAAGTCATTCCACTTCCTGACCACACTCAGGCTGAAGTAATTCTTCCTGACATTCCTGTAATTCATCAATGTTTTTAACTACCAAGTGTGCCCTCGTGTGCCTGTTTCGCACCTCTCGAAGTCTATCCATGTCAACCACATAAAATCCTCTGAATATTTAAGTATGCCGTTATCATGTCTCCCATGGTTCTTCAATACCTTAATGTCATCAGGTTCGGTTCCTCTAGCCCCTCTCTTCACAATTCACTTTCCTTAGATCTGCACGTTCTCCAGATTCTCAACATGTTCGATCAGGTGTGGGTTTCATGATAGTGCAGCATACGCCAAGATGGGCCCAAAATACGTCGTGAAGGATTCTGTGTTGATATTCCTGAAAGCTTGTCTTATATTTGCAAACGAGCATTTGCTACCAAGGTTATTAGGCTTTTGTGTTCCTCTAACGATATGTTGACACTATGCTCACTTTCAGGTCTTGAGTGAGGTTTACAACCCCTCTCCCCCGAGTTAGTACTCAGTTTCCTATCTCTTTACCCCCTTCCCAATTTTCATAAGTTTTCATTTCCTGGGGGGCGAATACCAGTAGTCACTAGTTTGACCAATTCAACAATTTACCCAGGTTGGATTTGTTTTCAGTGGGTTGGATTTGTGAAGGATCTGCCTAGTATCGGCCAACAGGCTCGCTGCAGTGTTTCTCCTTTCTTATGTTCTTATTTACAGCCTTTCCTTGTACTCAGAATTTTTTAATTTCCTACGTTAATTTTACATCTGCAAACAGGGAAACATCTGATAATCTTTGTGTGTATATATATATATATATATGTCGTGCGATTAGTAAAACTGGTCAATTAGAAGAACTCATTTAAAATTAAGTCCTTTCTAAAATTTTCTTATAGTTTAAAGATATTTTTTTCATTTATGTTAATGTAACAAATATAATTGTACCAAGAGAAACTTTGAAAACCTACCTAACCTTATTACAACAAGCGCAATTTATTTACCTAACCTAACTAAATATATTTTAGATACGTTAACATTAATTTAATAATAAACAAACACAATGAAAATATTTTTTCGTTAGGTTCGAATGATTTTCGAAATTATTGCATACACAAATTTTCACTTGTCTTATATGGCAAGGTGAGCGTTGCTATTTAAGCCAAAATCGCAGTTTTACCTAATCGGCACGACATATATATATATAAATGTGTGTGTGTGTGTGTATCACTATGTGGTTGAGGTCGAACTCAGTCCTGGCCCTGTGTGTGTGTGTGTGTGTGTGTGTGTGTGTGTGTCTGAGCGTGTGTATGTCCATATAAACATAGCTTTAAGTTTGAGTGATTATAAACAAACAGACATTCACACTATCCGCTCCTTTACTCAAACACACACACACACACACACACACACACACACACACACAAGGAAAGAGGTGGCTAGACCCGTACTATTACCATGTACGAATCAATTATCCAATTACTAGTGTAAAACTCCCAGATAAAAATGGCGTCTGGTCGGATCAACAATAAAGTACCAGAAAATATGTTAATGCTTAATTGAGGCCAATATTGAGGTGGTTCTTGCGTGAGTTTACCCAAGCGTCTGCCCCGCCATTATGCTCCTTAATAAAGAAAAACCTTCAATTTAATTCTTCGCAAAAACGGGAAAATGTTTCGTGTCACTTGCGGACTATTTTATCCTTCAGTCACATAACCACAGCCTCTTTTATTATTCTTTATTTTTTTTTGCTTATGTTAATCACATGTGCGTTTGTTGGGAGAAGAGATGCGATATTTTGGTGGTCAGGAGAAATGTTTTCTTTTTTCTTGAAGCAGGTCTTAGTTAAATGATGATACCAAACCCTGCATAGATACCAAACCCTGCATAGATACCAAACCCTGCATAGATACCAAACCCTGCATAAAGTGCTATGCAGGGTTTGGTAATTTTACTGAGACTTTCTACTAGTTTTCCGGTCTGCCACGAGAAAAATAAGTATCACGTAAGTTTGAAGGCAAAGTTGTAGAACAGGTTTTTATTGGGACAACGTTTCGCTCTTCACCAGCTGACTTGATAAGGAACTACACAGAGCGAAGCATTGTCTCGATAAAAGTTTGTTTTGAAACTGGTATCTTCATACTTGTCGGTACTGCGCCATCTTGTGCCTCACAAGTCGTGTGAGGATTGGGAGATGAAATGCTTCCCTCATCCCTGTGTTGCCTTATCTTCACTTCTAATACACCTTATTAACCCTCCACACTTGTTCTCTAGCCCTATCTCCTCTATTGTATAAAATAGCACTTTTGTTTTTAAATACCGTTGCTCACATTTTTTTCTTCCTATTTTTAATTCAATAAAAAGGTTTTAGGGTAAATTCTATAAATAAAATAATTTTTCCTCTTCGTTTTTCGTATGCTTCATTAATTTCCCATGTACGTCGGTGCATTTATGGATAATATTTTCATTTTATTTTCTCTGCATGGTATGTATAGTAAGATGAGTTATATTTCTGACTCAGGTAAATTCCACGTATTCCATCGTTCACTATGGAAGAGGGGAACAAGAGGACTGTGTGTACAATCTTAGTCAGGAAACGGCGTCCTGACACGGGTCTTAGTCAGGTGATGGCACCAGTTCATTGGCTTCTTGAAGGGGTCTCAGTAGTGTACATGTGTGGTATCGTTAATGGCCCTATTATTGGGTCTCTATGTGGGAAGATTCAGGGGTCATTTATTTATTTATATAAAGCGCTTAATCTGGTTAAGTCATTTAGCGAAAGGAATGGTAGAGGCTCGATCCTCCTTTTGCTAAGCAACAAGACAGACACGCTACTCTCCCAGCCACTTTGTCCCCATTAGGGGCTAGAGCAAAGAAAAGTAAAGGTACCACTGAATATTTTATCACTGAGTAGGACTTAGGCCTAAATTAGTTATATATAAATATCTTTGAACAAAGTCGTCGAGGGCGAGACGGACCTTTTTGTTTTTCATTTGTAAATCCATAAAATTAACAGTAAGTCCATGTGCAACTTGTGGATGAGCTAAAATAAATATTGTGTATTTGTCTGTACATCACTGGCATAAAAAAAAGAGGCTTTAAGTTGCTTTCATAGTTCCATAATTTCGTGAGAATTATTCTAAACTCTCTTGTGTACTAAACTGTTTAAAAATTACACAAAACCTTAACCAGAGCGCTACTCACTTCATAACGTTCAGAAGGCAGTAATTGCATTATATTTATGTAAAGCATGTTAGCGTTGAAAATATCTACTAAAGTCTATAACAAAAATTCTAATAATTTTTCGTATTTTTTTCAGAGAACATTGAGTGCTACAAATGAAAATCTTGTCTTGATATATTATCCTGGTTTCGAATTCTTCAGTACAATAATTTCGTGGAGACGGCGGAACTGCGAAGTCAAGATATAATGGGTTTCTTTGAATGAGGAGCCAAATAAATTCTCCAGGGCCTTTCCTATAATTGGACTCTAATACGACTGCAGGAGTCGGAAGTCAAGAACCCTACTATTGTCTGTGAAGGTTCAGGTTTGGGCTCGCTTAGAAAAGTGGTCCAACTGGCACGCTGGGACATCTGTCAATCATCGCAGCTAGTGCACCATTATACACAAGACGACCGAGTAAGGGCGAACAGATAGTACGTACGTGACTGGCACGAAACATGTTCGTAGTCAGCTATTTAATTTTAAAAATCTGCCTATTGGTCAGGTCAACCAAGAGAAGGAAGTTATATACATGTCAGCGATTCTGGTTAACACTTAAACTCGTAGATTTTTTAAAAAATAGCACAATAAGTATCACTTTGATGTCAGATCTATCTCTCTAAAAACTTTACAGAGCGCTGCATGCGTTATTTTAGCAGTAATAAATGTATATTAACAAGCAAATACAGTTATCAATAAAACAGTTTTCACACATAAAAATGACTGGCAGTGATACGCCACGTTCTTTTGTCTCTTCAAGGACAAACAAAATCAATATCCATCAACTATGAGTTACAGTGGAATAATAATAATAATAGTCATCAACACTCACAACCTGGTGATGGCGAAATAACGAAAGCCACCGTAACGTACTCGCACTCGCTCAATCCTGCAAATCTTTGCACTTCAATCCTCTGCACTCGATATCTAATTCACGAAAACAACATAATAGTTGATGAAAATGATTCACGGAAAGCGACTGTGACACGCTGAGGTGCATTATGGCGCGAGATTAAGTGTAACTGCAGTGATAATGTGAGCGAGAGTGGATTTCCCACTATCTTTTACTGTCAGCGTTGAAACCGTTTGTTTATCATTTGACAGGTAGAT
This sequence comes from Cherax destructor, assembly GCA_009830355.1. NCBI lineage: Eukaryota > Metazoa > Arthropoda > Malacostraca > Decapoda > Parastacidae > Cherax > Cherax destructor. The sequence continues at coordinate 188,369 of WNWK01000118.1, read as the reverse complement.
GACAGGTTGAGTCTACACTTGCTGTTTACCACCATCTGATCCATCAATAATGTTGACTTTACTAAAGATTTTTCTGTACACTAACTATACATGTTAGTGTATGGTGTTAGTGTTTAGTGGTGAGGTACAATTAAAATATGCATTACACATTGCCCATAAGATATAATCCCGATGTTACAAGATGCAGAGAGGCCGATGAGCAAATAATTTAAAAAATAATTACAAGAGTGAATACGTACGTTGTGCCAGGGAAAGATCAACAAATCCCTGGCAAGTGAGGGGAGGGGAAGGTGTGTTGATGGAGTCTTACCCGTGAGTGTATCCTTGCAATCTTCAGGCTCATCTCGGTCCAGGATTAGTGGACCCACGTCCGAGTCTCCTGCCAGCTGCATTATCATCCTTACTCACTCCTTCTGCTCCTTCCTCTGTGGTCTTTCGGATCCTCACTTTCTTCCTTTCCCCTCTCGCACTCTCTCCGTTTCTCTCCAACTACCGACAGGATCCGAAAGTATGAGGATGGTCTGAAGCCTCCATGTGCAACAGCACGGGTGTTTATTGACCTCCCTGCTACTTGTGGGCGGACAGCAGCGAAAAGATCTCGTAGTTATGGTGGTGCAAAGCCAGAGGGGAGTGGAGAAAGGAGAAAAAAAAAGTACTGTCAGAAAGAGCGATGCAGAGATGACTACGGTGATGGGTTCCGGGAGAGTTCAAGTCGCCTTTGCCGTGTCGCCAGCCAATCACAAAAGTTTTCTCCCGCGGGTGTCTTGTACAAACTCACTAACTTGTCTCTCGTCTTGAAGATTCCATTGCGCGCATGTCACACTTCACTTGTTAAACTTTTTCCCGCCAAAACGTGCGCGCGCTCTGGCCTGCAAGAAGGTTTTCCGGCAAAGGCGTGCGACGTACAGCTTCTGACGGCGTCGTAGCTCCCGCCAAAGTGACTCAGTTTATTTGGAAACTATTTAAGTCCCGCTCGGACTAGGGTGGCACTGCGCATGTCAAAGCCGCGACGGGAAGATTTTTTCCCCATGAGTGGGTGAGGAGGCGGAGTGAGCCAGTGTGTGGCGCGGGTCGGGGTGGCAGCAGGGTTACGGACGGGAAGCGGAGCGGCAGTACACGGTATGGCTGTCCGTGGGCGACTGAGGCTGGCTGGGCGGGGTGGGCGGCCGCCGTCCAGCGGCCGGACACTCGGCCCCACCACACCAGTGTTACCAACCACTAGTGCCACATAATACCACACTTCTACCATCTTTTACCTCCACTATTGCCTCGGTCACGGTCGCTATTGTACGAAGTGGTGGGAGTTTTGGTGTGTGTGACGCCTGCCTACACACACTCCACCCACCGCCCACACGGAACTAGGAAAGTGGACGATAAAAGGTGGTTATTATCGAGTGCGAGAGTAATAACAGAGGGCAATCTGTAGCGCGCCACCTCCTCCCTAACACCGAGCGCTACCACATTTAACTTCACTCTGAGCTTGTCTTCCAGCGGGGCCGGACATGATGAAATGTCCCATCATATTTCCTCCTGTGAAAACCATAATTATGCTACCGTGCCTCCATTAAATCCTCAATAATACATCATCTGCATATTAGGTTTCCAGCTAATGAGATCTCGTTTATAAAATAAGATACTTATTTAGGCTGAGACTTAATGATTAACTTAGAGCTGGCTGCGGCAGCTCTCAGCCTTGAGTCTAGTGATGCAGGGGCGAGTCTCCTGTACAGCCCAGCTAAAATCATCAATTACCAACTGATCAATAACTGCTAACTCCTGGTAAGCGCAAGGTGGTATCATCAGCTTGTAAATTATGGTAAATGTAGAGGTTCTTCGGCCTGATACCTGCTACTTATGACTTATGATACGTAGAATGAATTATGTGGTCAGCCTCTCCTAGCACACCCACCTGCTATTAAGTATTTTATTTGTTTTTTTTTTTTTCATTTGTGATGAGTTTTTATGGGGTTACTTGAGGGGTGTGTGTGTGTTAGGGGAAGTGGATGAGTTGGGTGTGTTGGGGAGGTGTAGAAAAGTATGTGATGGGGAGAAATGTGTAGACTAGGTGGGTGTTGGGGAGATGTTTAGAAGTGTGTTGGAGAAGGGTTTAGAGTCAAGGCGGGTGTTTTAGAGATGTGTGAGAATCTGTTGAAGTGTGAGTGTTGAGGAATGGGTGTTGGGAAGACGTGGGAAATGCTTTTGAGAAAAGGGTGTGTTGTTGAGCACTGAGGTGCGTTGTATAGGAGTGTTTTGAGGAAATTGTGTGTGTTTTGAGATGAAGGGTGTGTGTTAAAGAGGTTTAATTAAGTAAGTAAGGAAGTAAGTTTATTCAGGTATACACAAATACAGTTACATAGATTATCATACATAGCAGCATATGTGTAGAAAACCTAGGACAACCCAAAAAAGTCAGAGTGACTTTTTTCCATTGGGGTCCATTTGTAAGGTACGTGTTGAGGTTTAGTGTGTGTTGAAGAGGTGTAGGACGTGTTGAGGATATATAGGGTGTGTGTTGAGGTGTAGGGTGTGTTGAGGTGTATGGAGTGATTTGGAGGTGTAGATGAGGTGTAGGGTGTGTGTATTGACGAAGTGTAGGGTGTGAGTATGAGGAGATGAAGGGAGTGTGTGTTGAGGTGTAGGGTGTGTGTTGAGGTGTAGGGTGTGCAGTGGACAGGTGTAGGTTGCGTTAAGCTGCATTGAAGTGTGGGGTGTGTATTAGGAAAGTGCAAATGTATTGGGGGCTGAGTATGGTGTATTGGAGTGTGTGGTGTATTGGATTGGTGTGTGTTAGGGATGGGTGGGGTGTGTTTTAGGGTGTGATGTGCATGTTGGTGTGAAGTATAAGGGTGTATGTGTGAGAGGTTTGTGTGTTAGAGTGTGAGGTGCGTGTTAAGGGTGAGTGAGGTGTGTGTTAGGGATGTGTGAGGTGAGTATTCAAGGGAGGAGTATGGGATGCGTTGATTGCAATAGTGGATATCGTTGGTAATAATTCTGGGAGATGGTGGTTGCGGTGTTGATGGTGTATGTGGTGCTAGTGATTTTAATGGAAGTATTCGTGTAGATAATGGTGTTGGAGAGGGTGGTGGAGATGGTCCTATTGGTGAAAATGGTGCTAATGGTTGTAGTATCGATGTGGGTGGTGTTAACGGTGGTGATGGTGGTGGTGTTGATAGTGAAGTTAATATATATAGTGTTGATGGCGTTGTGGATCGTGGTGGTACGGATGATGATTGTAGTGATGTTGATAGATTTAGTAATGAGGTATTGATGTTGGTACTGTCGGTGTAGATAGTGATGGTAGTGATGGCGTCGATGGTGGAGGTCTTGATGGTGATGCTGATAGTGGTAGTATTGATGGAGGTGGTGTTGATTGTGGTGGTGGTGGGGATGGTAAGGATACTGACGGTGGTGGTGGTACTGATGATGATAATGGTGGTATAAGGTGGTGGTGGTGGTGACAGTGGTGGCCGAGTTGATAGTAATGGTGGTGGTGATGCCGAGGGTAGTGGTTGCGTTTATAGTAGTAGTTGTGTTGATAGTGGTGGTTGTGTTGATAGTGGTGATTGTGTTGATAATGGTGGTTGTGTTGATAGTGGTGGTAGTGTTAACAGTGGTGGTTGTGTTGATAGTGGTGGTTGTGTCGATAGTAGTGGATGTGCTGATAGTGTTGGTTGTGCTGATAGTGTTGGTTGTGCTGATAGTGTTGGTTGTGCTGATAGTGGTGGTTGTGCTGATAATGGTGGTTGTGCTGATTATGATCCTTGTGTTGATAGTGGTGGTTGTGTTTATAGTGGTGGTTGTGTTGATAGTGGTGGTTGTGTTGATAATGGTGGTTGTGTTGATAGTGGTGGTTGTGTTAACAGTTGTGGTTATGTTGATAGTGGTGGTTGTGTTAACAGTGGTGGTTGTGTTAACAGTGGTGGTTGTGTTGATAGTGGTGGTTGTGTTGATAGTGGTGGTTGTGTTGATAGTTAACAGTGGTGGTTGTGTTGATTGTGGTGGTTGTGTTAACAGTTGTGGTTGTGTTGATAGTGGTGGCTGTGTTAACAGTGGTGGTTGTGTTGATAGTGGTGGTTGTGTTGATAATGGTGGTTGTGTTGATAGTGGTGGTTGTGTTAACAGTGGTGATGTGTTGATAGTGGTGGTTGTGTCGATTGTGGTGGATGTGCTGATAATGGTGGTTGTGTTGATAATGGTGGTTGTATTGATAATGGTGGTTGTGTTGATAGTGGTGGTTGTGTTGATAGTGGTGGTTGTGTTGATAATGGTGGTTGTGTTAATAATGGTGGTTGTGTTGATGGTGGTGGTTGTGTTAACAGTGGTGGTTGTGTTGATAGTGGTGGTTGTGTTGATAGTGGTGGTTGTGTTGATAGTGGTGGTTGTGTTAACAGTGGTGGTTGTGTTGATAGTGGTGGTTGTGTTAACAGTGGTGGTTGTGTTGATAGTGGTGGTTGTGTTGATAGTGGTGGTTGTGTTGATAGTGGTGGTTGTGTTGATAGGGGTGGTTGTGTTGATAGTGGTGGTTGTGTTGATAGTGGTGGTTGTGTTGATAGTGGTGGTTGTGTTGATAGTGGTGGTTGTGTTGATAGTGGTGGTTGTGTTAACAGTGGTAGTTGTGTTGATAGTGGTGGTTGTGTTGATAGTGGTGGTTGTGTTAACAGTGGTGGTTGTGTTGATAGTGGTGGTTGTGTTAACAGTGGTGGTTGTGTTGATAGTGGTGGTTGTGTTGATAGTGGTGGTTGTGTTGATAGTGGTGGTTGTGTTGATAGTGGTGGTTGTGTTAACAGTGGTGGTTGTGTTGATAGTGGTGGTTGTGTTGATAATGTTGGTTGTGTTAATCATGGTGGTTGTGTTGATAGTGGTGGTTGTGTTGATAGTGGTGGTTGTGTTGATAGTGGTTGTTGTGTTGATAGTGGTGGTTGTGTTGATAGTGGGGGTTGTGTTGATAGTTGTGGTTGTGTTGATAGTTGTGGTTGTGTGTGTTGTGGGGTTCGATAGGCCTATCATTGGCTAACACAAGTCACATGGTAATCACGTGAACAGCTATGGCGCAGCCGTTAGAAGTACGAACCGTACATGTGTTGATAGTGGTGGTTGTGGTAACATTGGTGGTTGTGTTGATAGTGGTGGTTGTGTTAACAGTGGTGGTTGTGTTGATAGTGGTGGTTGTGTCGATAGTGGTGGTTGTGTTGATAGTGGTGGTTGTGTTAACAGTGGTGGTTGTGTTGATAGTGGTGGTTGTGTTGATAGTGGTGGTTGTGTTGATAGTGGTGGTTGTGTTAACAGTGGTGGTTGTGTTGATAGTGGTGGTTGTGTTGATAGTGGTGGTTGTGTTGATAATGTTGGTTGTGTTAATAATGGTGGTTGTGTTGATAGTTGTGGTTGTGTTGATAGTGGTGGTTGTGTTGATAGTGGTGGTTGTGTTGATAGTGGTTGTTGTGTTGATAGTGGTGGTTGTGTTGATAGTGGGGGTTGTGTTGATAGTTGTTGTTGTGTTGATAGTTGTGGTTGTGTTGATAGTGGTGGTTGTGGTAACATTGGTGGTTGTGTTGATAGTGGTGGTTGTGTTAACAGTGGTGGTTGTGTTGATAGTGGTGGTTGTGTCGATAGTGGTGGTTGTGTTGATAGTGGTGGTTGTGTTAACAGTGGTGGTTGTGTTGATAGTGGTGGTTGTGTCGATAGTGGTGGTTGTGTGATAGTGGTGGTTGTGTTGATAGTGGTGGTTGTGTTGATAGTGGTGGTTGTGTTGATAGCGGTGGTGGTGTTGAGGGTGGTGGCGTTGAGGGTGGTGATAGTGATGGTGGTGTTGATAGCGGTTGTGGTGTTGAAGGCGGTGCTGGATTTGATAGTGGTGGTGTTGAAGGTGATGGTGGTGAGGGTGGAGGTGATGTAGAGGGTGGTAGTGTTGAGGGTAGTGGTGGTGGCAGTGGAGGTGGCGTCGAGGATGGTGGTGGTGGTGAGGGTGACTGCGATGACGTTGATGGTGTTGTTGTTGTTGTTACCTTTGGTACAACGGACAAGCCAGCAAAGAGAGCCCCTTTGCCGTATGTATTCATTAAACGCATAAAAATGAAATTCACATGAATAGTTAATTGAATAGTCGGTCCCAGTGGCTATCCTACCTACGTAGTCTAGTACCAAGTGGTTCTCCCCCTAGCTCCACCCCCGAGGGTGAGATTATGACCAAACCTTCGGTTTGACGGCCTGATTAGCCAAGCTGTTGCTGGATGCATCTCGCATCCAGCAACAGGAATGGTTTCGATTTTTTTCTTAACTAAGCCACAAAATTATACCTTTCCTTTACGTAGCCGTCTATAAAAACATTTACTTCACATCATAATATTTAGGGGAATAACCATCCACATTTACACTGCAAGAAACTCTTCTGCTAAATACAGAATGTATTTGTTATTTAGTTAGAAGCTACTTAAAATATATCCTTAAATGCTTATACCACGAGACAGTGGTGATGCGGCGGTATGCACGAAGTTACTTATTACTACTTATTTCTGGAGCACCAAGTCTTGTATACGAAACTGTCCTGTTCCAGAGGATTATCTAAAAGTGTTCCACAGTTTTAGTGTAGACTGTGCAACACGGGTATAAAAGAAATATCTTCACGGGGTTATCTATGGCTCTTCCACAGACTGACCTTTATAAAATGGTTCCACTGATAAGTCTATGCCGCAGATTTAAGCGAGATTGATCCTCAGGCTTGTTGCACACTGTTCCATTGGTACATCATAAGCAATTCTACAAGTTTCCCTGCTAACACTGTTCCAGAGACTTATCGAAGACTTTCCCACTAGCTTTAGTGAGACTTTTCCATAAGTTTAGTGTTAATTATCTATAACTTAAAGTTTTCCATAGTTTCATCTTTGAATATCTACAGATTTATCTAAAGGTCCTCAACAGGTTTAAGTTGCTCTACGGTTTAAATACTAATATTCCCTAGGATTATCAAAGACTGTTCAGCATGTATATAAGACTGTTCAGCATGCATATAAGACTGTTCAGCATGTATATAAGACTGTTTCACAGGTTTATAAGATTGTGCCACAGGTTTATAAGAGTGTTTCGCAGGTTTATAATGTTATTTTGCAGGTTTATAAACTGTTTCGCACGTTTACAAGTCTTTCATAGTTGATAAGAATGGTCCACATGTTTATAAGACTGTTCCATAGCTTTATATTACTGTCCCACAGGTCTTTAAGACTGCTCCACAGGCCTATAAGACTTTCAACTGTTTCACAACTTTATAACACTGATTCGAAGGTTTATAAAACTATTTCGCAGTTTATAAGACTGGTCCATCTATAGTTTATAAGATTATTCCACAGATATAAAAGCCTTTTCCACTGGTTTATAAGACTGTTCCACAGGTTTATAAGACTGTTCCTCAGATTTATAAGACTGTTCCACGGGTTTAAAAGACTATTCCACAGGTCTATAAAACTGTTCCATAGGGCTAAAAGTGTTCCATAGTGTTATAAGTGTTCCACAGGTTTATAGGTTTGTTCTAAAGGTTTATTTAAAACTGTTAATCATGGTTAGCTCATACTGATACTCACATTTATTTCACACTCACAGTTTTATCAAAATGCTCAACATTTTTATAAGACTGTTCCACAGACTATCTTATACTTTTCTACAGGTTTCTCTACTACTTTTTAAGGAGGCTTACAAGGATCTGTCAGACAGGTGCATTGCTCACTGGCAGAAAAAAAAATCCTGCTTAGTGAGTTTTCTAAGAAATTATCACTGTTAATGTCTAACTTTTTTATTATCTAAAGAAATGATCAATAAAAGTTATAATAACCCGCCTGCAGTATAACTTAGCCATAAATTCACATTTCACAGATAACCCACATTTAAAGAGGAAACAATAAACGACGTTTTGGTCTGTCATGAACCATTGTTAAGTCACAATTGTGAGTGAAAAAGCTGAAAAGACCAGAAGACAGTTCGGGAAGTGGTGGTGCAAAAGGAGGAAGAGAATTAGGAGGAGGAAGCAGGGAGAAGGGAGACTTAGAGGTGGTGGTGTTGGTGGTGATAGTAGTAGTAGTTGTAATTGTAGTTGTAGTTGTAGTAGTAGTAGTTGTGGTAGTAGTTGTAGTAGTAGTAGTAGAAGTAATAGTAGTAATAGCACTAGTAGTAGTAGTAACCCACAAATTGGAAATAAAATATTGATAATCGGTCCATCCTAAAGATCGAGACCACAAGAAAGTCTTTGATACATAAACGCAGAATTGAAACCACGACCACTGAGAGATCTAATAGACCCTTAACCAAAAACTAAAAAGTGTTTATATAAAGTTGTGTACGTAACGATACCAAAATGTATAACGAAGACAATGAAAGATATTATGTAGCATATAGGTTTTTGCTAGTGAAGGTCTCGTGATGAAAACTAGATTACCTTTAACCCCAATCCCCATCCCCGATCATTTGCCAGGCTCTGTATAACCCCAGTTGGTTTAGCTTCCACATGATGATAATGATGATGTATGATAATTTAAATATCATGCCTTATAGTCTTTTATCCACGGAAGTAAATAAGGGGAATGTACCAGAGTATGGTGGTACCAAAACTGTTGCATGGGTATGAAGTATGGATTTTGAATGTTGCAGCGAGGAGGAGGAGGCCGGAGACAGTAGAGATGTCGTGTGGGAAGGCAAGGTGTAATGTGAATATTGTGCTTTGAATTCAGAGTTTGCAAATTACGAGGAAGTGTGTAGTTACCAAAAATATTATTCAGAAAGCTGAGGAGGTGGGGTTGTTGAAGTAATTTGGATATTTAGAGAGGATGGAGGAAAATAGGATGATTAGGAGAGGGTAAAAATCTAGGGTGGATGGAAAGGTTGGAGAATTGTTTTGAGTGTTAGGGGCTTGGACTTCCAGCAGGCTTGTGTGAGCGTGTTAGACAGAAGTGGAGGCAAGTTATTTTTTTTATGATTTGACGTGTTGATAGAGTGGGGGCAAGGTAACATTTATGAAGGGATTCAGGGAAACTGGATAACCGGTCTTGAGTTTTGGAGGTGGGAAGTACGGTTGACGCACTCTGAAGTAAGGGAAATGCTGTTGTTTGGAGGGTTATCTGTACTGTGATGTCGGCGCCCTTTAAGCAAGACAGAAGGGCGCCTTAGTGGGAGACACTTGGAGTATTAAAAAACAAAACACATTTTAGTCTTAAAATTTTCCTGTTAAATGAACTGACTTATTTTAGGAACAAATTTTTAAGCCTCTAAGTTAACATTTTCCACCGATATCATTCTTTAAGTGTGGTCTACTTAGGTGAACACAGAAGTCAGGGGTAAAGGAATTTGTAAAGCTAAATGTCATTTTCCTTACTGTATTGAAAAAAAACCTGTTGATAATTCATGGACATTGGTTGGCTCATTTCTAGGCTCCCTTCACGAGGGTGCATTGATGTTGAAGGGCTCTTGATTAAAAAAATTGGAGCTATCTTTTCCTTTTCGGGTCATCCCTGATTACCTCTCATTCCCCTGGCACTATATATATATATATATATATATATATATATATATATATATATATATATATATATATATATATATATATATATATATATGTATGTCGTGCCGATTAGGTAAAACTGGTAAATTAGCAAGAACTCATCTAAAATTAAGTCCTTTCTAAAATTTTCTCTTATACGTTTAAAGATATATTTTTTTCACTTATGTTAATGTAAGAATTTATAATTTTGTATCAAGAGAAACTTTGAAAACCTACCTAACCTTATTACAACAAGCGCAATTTAATTTAGCCTAACCCAACTAAATATATTTTAGATACGTTAACATCAATTTAATAATAAACAAACACAATGAAATATATTTTTTTCGTTATGTTCAGAATGATTTTGGCGAAATTATTGCATACACAAATTTTCACTTGTCTTATATGGCAAGAAGAGCGTTGCTATTTAAGCCAAAATCGCCAGTTTTACCTAATCGGCACGACATATATATATATATATATATATATATATATATATATATATATATATATATATATATATATATATATATATATATATATATATATATATATATATATATATAAATGTGTGTGTGTGTGTGTGTGTGTCATTCATATAGGTTTAGCGATTTTCCGTGATTAAAATAATCATAATTATTTAAGAGCTTTTTATATGTGCTGCAATTTACTTAATGTATGGTGGCTTATATTACGCTTAGGCCCCCGAAGAAACCCAGAAATTGTAAACAACTGCAGAGTACATTTCGGTCCGCTCTGGACTATTGTCATTTCACTAGGTAAGGGTTCACGACGGACGGAAGTCTTCTGATTTCGTTTTCATATTGTGAGTTCGTTGTGAACTGTTACAGTCACAGTGACTTGTTGTATACAGTGTTTTTTTTCTCTTCGTGCTGTTAGTAAGGCATTGATTGCAATATATTAGCTGACATGACCATTGTAACCCATATCCAAGAACGTGTGTATCTCTGTACTATATGGCATTTCCCAGTCTCTTGATTTATTAGCATATTTTTTGTAGGTCATTATGCATGGATGAAACACTGTTTTCGGTTTACCTTTCTGTAAAGCACTGCATTGTCAGCAAGACCCATACAGTAATGCTTAAATGTGACCCACAATATTTATAATGTTCAGAATTCATTACCAAATGTATCGCTCATCTCAGTGTTTAAAGCTGTACATAAGTTTTTTTTTAAGTTATGAAGATTTTGTATCAACAAATTTCAAAATATGACACTGTTAAAAGTAGGTTTCAATCTGTAACATTTGTAGCTGAAGGTCTTTAGGTTACGTTACGTTCAGTATTTTACACTTTTTAGTTCAGTGCGCTAACCCGAACCTTAGTCTACGTGTATAAAACAAAGGCATAGTTACAGTGAGGAGAATTTAAGCCGTAGTTAGTAGAACTAAGCTGCAGTAACTATAATGTAAACTCTAGTGTGTATAACCTATGCTGTAACAAGTAGAACCTAACCTGTAGTAACTAGTACATAAGCCGTAGTGATCAGACCCTAAACTGTTGTAGCTAGAAGCCTTCCTTTAGCATAGTGAGTGCAACATTTGCATGCAAAACTCCAACTCACAGCAGTTCGGCAAAAGTTCAATTCTGCAAGTAAGAGCGAAACGCTCCTCCAAATTATTGATTATATCCGACTTTGGCTTCACTCTATGGGCTGGGCACCCCTCATATTGTAATGTAATCTATGGCGCTCCCCATCACACCCTTTAAAGGGAGGTGCCTTCACGTTTGATTCAAGAAACTAGAGCTACCCATCTCCTTCCTTGGATCAGACCTGATTACCTCTCAATCCTTATGAGCTATTTGACTCTCATAGGTTTGGTATTTCTCAGAGAATACTACTACTACTACTACTATTACTACTACTAATAATAATAACAATAAATAATGCCTATTATATAAAATATATGAATAATTCTTACTTTCTCAGTTAAACTCTAAAATCTATTTTATAGTATAATTTATAGTCATCATTTTATCATCTTCTATAACGCTGTATAGTTGTATGATCTATAACACTTAGTAAAGATTCTTATATTAAATCCCTCAGCTGTGGTTACTCTATTATAATGTCTCGACAATGGTTGTTCCACGGAGGCGCTATCCAAGTGGTGCTATCTCTGTGTTACTACTTCTACTACAGAGGTGCTACTACAGTGATTCCACCCCTGTAGTACCACCACTGCGGGACGACCACTAGAGAGTGCCACCCACTGTAAAGCTCTCCCAATGGTACTACCATTGTGGGTTCACCCACTGCGAAGCCACCTCTGTTATGCCACCACTGTCGGATCACCCCAGTAGTGCCAGCAGTGGTGTGGTTCCAACATTGCAGTGCCACCACTATTCCTCTTTCCACTCCCTCTCGCTCTCTCTCTCACGTTACTGGGCTCACCCTCCTATATTGCCTTTCTCATCTTATTATAATGCTAATAATTCTCCCATTCTTTCTATAATTTGATCAGCTTAGCGCCGACACACACAATACGACACGTTTTCTATCGCCCAAAATCACACAATTTGGAGCAGAGCGCGAGGATAAAAAGAAAAAAATAATAATTAAGAGAATGATTCATTAACGCCGTGCGAATTGTAGGACGGGGACGGAAAAATGGTCATTATTTCTTCTTTCTATAGAGGGCAGAATGCGTCCGATTACCGTCTGAAAAAAAATAAAAAGGGCGTAAATATAGAGCTTCAAGTCGCGTAAAATCTTGACTGAATCGCCAACATCGGCCTCAAACTAATCATCAGCTCGCCCATTGTCCCTCCCCTTCCAATGAGCGCTGGGACCCAAGCAACGAATAATTTCCATTTGTTTCCGATTATCCCAGTCATTATTCGCTTTCTCTTTCGTCATTGGTTTTACCCTGGTTGTGCCAGTCTTCTTTAGGAGAAGGCCATCGTCAGCGAGCAGCAGGAGAGGAGAGCCAAGCTGGTTTGATACACCAGCATAAATTTACATAAACAACCTGCTAAACGAAACGAAACTGACTCAACCAAACTTTGTGATAAACTGGACAATCCAACAGCTCCCCTAAACTTCAAAAGCCCCCTCTTGGCCGCCCCCTTCCCTCCTCTCCTCCCTGGTTCTCCTCTAACTCTCTCTCCCCTCCTCCACCTTCTCCTACTCCTCCTCCCCTTCTACACTGGACTAGAACGCAGCTTCCAACTTTCCTCCGGACTGTAAATTACCGTTCAATTGTTTACCCAGTATTTCGTTCTTCTTCGTGTGGCGGACTCGGCCAGTGGCCACCGCTGGCAGTATTCTGGCCTAGGAAACAGTGAAACAAGGCGAGACATCCTGCCAGAACTAAAATCAGTGTTGCAATAGGCGCTCTGGGAACCCTCCACGTATTGAGTTTTATTTGCGCATAATCACAAGTCCATCGGCGGTGGGCACAATACAGCATTAATATTAATGAGAGGCGGCTTGGGGAGGGCCGCCGCGGTCCAGTCTGGAGAAGACCAGGGAGAGGTAAAGGAGGGTGAGAGGGAGGGACACGGAGGGAGAAGGGAGGAAACTAAATCACGTTGCAAAGCTGATTTACCCGTGAACGCTGCGACTTGTGTTTGTCTTCACGATCCATCCATTAAATGAGTGGTGTTAGCAGGCGGAGACCGGCGGCCAGTAGTCCTGCCTTCCACCTAGACGCTGTCACTCTCCTAGAGTTCGTTTTAAAGGTGCTGCTGCTGTTGCTGCTGCTGCTACCTCTCTGAATTTAAGGATGGCATTATAGGTGTTGTGAGCATCTCTCTCTCCCTTCAACTCCTTCCCTCATATTACCTTTCCCCTTTCCCCAACCCTCATCTCTCTCTCTCTCTCTCGTCCATCCCCTCTCCCCCTCCCCTATCCCCACTCCGTGTCTTTGAAGGGTGAAGCGGTGACGCGACTGTGAACGAAACAGGCTGCTGGCCAGGTCAGCGCTGCGTCTGCTTTAGTTGCAACTAAGCTTGTTTTATACCCCAGGGGAATTCCCACCCACCCTCTCCATCCCCTCTCCGCTGGTTTCGAGAAGATTACTTAACATGTTTCCTTTTCCTGGATAAACAGCGGGTCTTAGTCGTGTGCGGGAGAGAAGAGGGTGACGGCCAGCGCCTCCGTCCTGCACCCAGGAGAAGCTTTGTTACTTGACCACTATTATAACCCACCGTAAAAACACTCAGGAAGTAATCGACAAGCACGGAGGGGCGAAGACAGTGTGTGTGTGTGTGTGTGTGTGTGTTTGTGTGTGTGTGTGTGTGTGTGTGTTTGTGTGTGTGTGTGTGTGTTTGTCTGTCTGTCTGTCTGTGCTTGTGCGCTGGCGTGCGCGTGCACTTGTACGTGCGTGGAGGGTGTATATATGCATACATGTATTAAAACAAGTAATTCGGCAGCAGTGTCCGTCAGATTGATAATACATATTTTTCTGCCTTAAATATTAAACATTAGAATCTCAAGAGGTTGCTAAAGACAGTTCCTCTTGTATAATTTTTCTTAGTTGTGTTTGAACCAGGTTTAAAGAGAGATTTTATGACCGCCTTACATGGGTGTTTTAAGACAATGATTACTATTCATAAATCAATCTTCTTACAAGAATTATGTCAACACTTTCATATACCATTATGGGGCAAAAATACTGAATGAATATCGAATGAAATATATTTTTCATAAAGGAAACCATTAATTTCTGCTTCTATAGATATCTGATAAAATTTTTGTATTTTCCTTATTTTGTCTCTGTAAACGGGTAATTACTCTACAAAAGCCATTAATCGCAAATTAATACTTCTATATTTTGAAAATTCTCTTTATTAAAATTATCCAATCACCGAATATTAACATGTCTCACAAGAATAAGAACTCTTAAAAAAAAAAAATCTTTGAAAGTCATGAATATGATACAGTTCCTTTGTTTACTGGAGTAAATGACACTTAAATGTAGTGGATACCTTAATTACCCTTAACGAAGACATCCACTGCACCTAAGTCATTTACTCCACTTCTCCGTATTTACTCGCCACTCCGGTTCCAGTTCTTCAACTACTGTTGCTACCGTATCTAGCTGCATATCTAATGCATTAATCTCTCTGTCCATCTAACTCTAATACATTCATGTAATTGCACTCCAGTACTGACGGAGGCACGATGGCACCAGTGCGAGTTGCCAGGCCGCCTAGAGTCTCCGACAGAGTCTACACAGCTCACTAAAGATAATATAAGCTGAGGAGGTTTCTTTTCTCTGTATAGGAAAAAAAGACAAAATGCAAAAACACTAGGACGTTTGGAGTGACCATGGTCCCAGGACCGAAACGTTTCCAATAAAATCTCCTAGAGTCTGCATTTTGCCGTTTTCCAACGACCTGTTGATATCACTTACTATCTGTGTCACCTTTCAGTGTATATACAGAGAACGTTTACTTTAATTTCTATTTTAGTGATTAAAAATATTCTTGACTGGTGGTGAACAGGTTTATGTGCAGTCCTAATGACCCTCTTATAGTCGATTCGATTTAAACCCAATTAATCATTAACCGGTCACCCCTCCAAGCAGGAACCTGACATAATAAGGCTTCATCATATATAACACACACAAAGGAAACCTGAGACGATGTTTCAGCCAGTCCTGGATCACTGTCAAGCCAGAATGTGTTCAGGACGGATAGAAGACGTGTTTAGCGTGCGTGAATATTATAATGTAAGTGTCGTACAGCGCCTGTGAAATGAGAGACATTGAGGTTTGATCCGAGGAAGGGTAGTTCCAGTTCCTAGGACAAGAACTTTTCAAAAGTATCTCTCCCTATCCCTCACTCTGTGTCTTTGAAGGGCAAAGTGTTGACGCTACACTGAACTACACAGGCATCTAGCCGGTCAGCTCAGCGCTGCGTCAAATGTAGTCACTACTAAGGTTCTTTTATTCCCCCCGGGGACTTCCCCATCCACCCTCACCATCCCCTATTCGTTGGTTTCAAGGTGTATGTGCATAGGTATGCACGCTAGTGAGAGCGCATAGAGCGTGTATGTACACTTGTGATATTTTTTCGTTTCCCTCTTGAAAAACCCACAGCAGTTATTCATTTTTTATTTTAGCATTTACTATAAACAATCGATTCCTAGATTTATGTTTGTAAACCTTGCTGTGAACTAACATTCTGACTAATAGGTTAAAACTTCAGTTTAAACATCTCATTTCATTGCATTTTATCAAACTTATTTACTCACTGATGAAACATACAATAATTTAACTGACTAATATAAGCCAGCATCACACAAAGAGAGTTTTTCCCATGTACTTCTCTCATTGACACTGTCTTATGTTAACTCATATATTAAAATCAATGTTAAAATACGTATAAAATAATTATATTATTAATCTGTTTCACAGATTAATAATCCGTTTCACAGATTAATAAAAAGATAATCTGTTTAACAGATTAATAAAAAAATAATCTTTCACAGATAAATAAGGCCGCAGAGGTATATAAGATTGTTCCATAGTTTATAAGATTGTTCCATAGTTTATAAGAGTGTTCCAAAGGTTTATAAGACTGTTCCACAGGTTTATAAAACTGTTTTACAGGTTTATAAGACTATTCCACAGCTTTAAGATATATTTTTTTAAATATTTAAATCACTGTTAAAACATGTACAAAATAATTTTATTATTATTAATATTTTTATTATTATTAATTATAACCCGATATATTAACCATAACTTTGGAAATTAAGCGGAATGAAAGACGCAAAGAAGTCAATAACAGAGACAGCATCTCTTATCTTTCATATCCCGCTGTCCTGGTAATTCCGAAGAAGTACAAGATGCAGATGGTGATTTCATTTTAAATATTTACCGGGAGAGATAGTAACCCAGAATAATTCAAGAATACCAAGTAATGTGACTTATTTGCAATGTAGCCTTTTCAGTGCTGGTAAAACAAGGGTAAAGGTGTAAGGAAATATGTTCAACGTCCCCAGCCACCCCGAATCGATCCATGGTCTATCTGTTGCGGGCTGAACGCGTTACCTATGACCCATGATCCTGCCGGACGCAACGATAAGATCACATTATATCCCTGAAACAACAGCAGACAGCTGGCGTAGGACTATACCTGCATATTTACCCTCCTTCAAATATACATCAGACGTAGTGTTTGATCCGTAGGGTTACGCTGTTGTTGCTACTATTTCTGCTACTACTACTACTACTACTACCACTACGACTACTACTACTACTACTACCACTACGACTACTAATGCTACTACTACCACTACGACTACTACTACTAATAATAATATTAATATTTTTAATTGATAAAACTATTATTATTATTAAACTTTATAACGAAGAATGTGAGGTTAAAGAGTCATGGAGCAAGGCGAAGGCTCGTCACCCCCTGACTCACGCATGCACATTCGCCTTGTTGTTGTAGGTAATTTATTCGTCGGAGAAAATCGCCTGATGTGAGTCTTGGTCATGTGATGACCCGATCAATGGCTCATTAAGAGCTCCGTAAAGACTCATTGTTTAGGAGTTGGGCCCTTGACAGAGTAAGCTCGCTTACACACACACACACACACACACACACACACACACACACACACACACACACACACACACACACACACACTCTTCAGTCACAGAGTGGTCGGGAAGTGGAATAGTTTGTGAAGCGATGTAGTGGAGGCAGGTTCCATACATAGCTTTAAGAAGAAGTATGATAAAGCTCATGGCGCAGGGAGAGTGACCCAATAGCGGCCAGTGAAGAGGCGGGGCCAGGAGCTGTGAATCGACCCCTGCAACCACAACTAGGTGAGTACAACTAGGTGAGTACACACACACGGGCATACAGCATACGGGCGCCTAGCAAACCTAAGAATAGCATTCCGACATCTCAATAAAGAATCGTTCAGGACCCTGTACACCGTGTACGTTAGGCCCATATTGGAGTATGCCGCACCAGTTTGGAACCCACTCCTAGCCAAGCACGTAAAGAAATTAGAGAAAGTGCAAATGTTTGCAACAAGACTTGTCCCGGAGCTAAGGGGAATATCCTACGAGGAACTGGAGAACAGGAGAGATAGGGGGGATATGATAACGACATATAAAATACTGAGAGGAATTGACAAGGTAAATAGAGACAGGACGTTCCAGAGATGGGACACAGCAACAAGGGGTCACAGTTGGAAGTGAAGACTCAGATGAATCACAGGGATGTTAGGAAGTATTTCTTCTGTCACAGAGTTGTCAGGAAGTGGAACAGTCTGGGAAGTGATGTAGTGGAAGCAAGATTCATACATAGTTTTAAGAAGAGGTATGATAATGCTCATGGAGCAGGAAGAATGACCTAGTAGCGACCAGTGAAGAGGAGGGGCCAGGTGCTGTGAATCGACCCCTGCAACCACAACTAGGTAAGTACAACTTGGTGAGTACACACGCACACACACGAATCGTCGAGACAAAAACTATAAAACTACGTAAGCAACATATGTGGAATATAGGTAATTACTAATAGAATTTAGAAAATGGTAATTACAAATAGGTAATGCCAAATGGACAATTACAGATAGATAATTTCAAATTCGTAATTTCAAATAGAAAATTGCAAACACACAGAATATCTACAGCAGCTGGGTTTTTTCTTTTATCGAAATGCCGCAGACGACAAGGTACACGGGGAGTTATAACAATAATTATATCTTACGTTGCGCTACGATAGAATTCACCTCTGTCTGTTAGTGGCAACACGACGCTATTCTTACCAGGTTGTCTTGCTTCATCCTGTCCTCCCCAGACAATACTGTCCCTACCAGTTGTGTCCCAGCCTGTGAAGCCTCACCGTTGCCTGCCTCAACATATCCATCCACAGAATGTACTGTTTCAGCATGCCCTACCCTACCCAGCCCGGAACTACCCTACCCTACCCTACAATACCCAACCTTACCCTACCCTACAAAACCCTACCCTACACTACCTTGCCTCAGCTTATCCTGCTCAAGATATATGTAGTAACGAAATTAATTTGCTCTAATATGGAGCTCATTAGGAAAAAAATAAGTTAACTTTTGTTAATATTGTTATTAGTTTTATGTATTATTAAAATCTAATAAATAAAAATAAAATTATATTTTTACAATTATTTTTATTACCTTTATTATTATTAAAATGCAATATATGCAATATATAAGCAACGATAATTGTTACCAATATCATTTTACACTGCGCTAGCCAGGATTCGAACCCATGTTGCACTGGCCCGTCATTGTGAGTGAGAACATGACGCCTTAGCCCACAGGACCACCCAATCCTACAAGAACCAAACACACAGCACAGAGCTATGTGTTTTGCCTTGGTCTCGGACCAATGTAAAACACATAGCTCTGTGCTGTGTGCTTGGTTCTTGTAGGATTGGGTGGTCCTGTGGTTAAGACGTTATGTGGTTCTCGCTCACAATGACGGACCAGTACAACATGGGTTCGAACCGGCTAGCGCAGTGTTGTTATTGATCAATACCACTCGTTCGTGGTTACAATAATATATATAATATATATATATATATATATATATATATATATATATATATATATATATATATATATATATATATATATATATATATATATATATATATATATATAATTTTTTTATTAAAAAATGAAAATGCTTGATGCTACATGTTTTAACACTTCAGGAATGCATGTTACGGAGATAACTAAATCTAAATTTATTTCTGCTTTACGCTTGAAGACATTTGAAATGGACAAAAGTTTATTTTTAAGTTAAGAAAATTACTGGCCTTTGCTTAGAAAACAGCTGACGGTTAGAAAACGGTTGGTGTTTTGAAAAAGGTTTATACTCAGAAAACGGTTATTTAGAAACGGTCGATGTTTATAAAACGGCTTCTGTTTCAGTCGAGAAACGATTGATGTTTTAATTACAAGAAATGTTAGTTTCATTAATATACCGGTTGATGATCTAGCTGAAAGCATAGATAATACTTCAAGAGAGAAACCAGTCGAAGCTCTAGTTAAAAGAATGGGTAATACTTCAGTTGAGAAACCGGTTGATGCTATAGTTACAGCACAAATCACAAATTACAAGAAACTAAGAAGTGTTAATAGAGATAACGCTAATGAAGACTTTAATGGCAGTATTAATAATGACAGTAAATAAGGAAAGCGTTAAAAAAGAGCAGGAAATATCTTAACAAAACCGGAGAAACACGATGTGAACGTCAACGAACAAGGTAATAGCATATACCTCTGGTATCTAATGAATTTATGAACATGACAACGAGAGTTAGATATAAATGAATTACGGAGAGAGAGAAGAGAGAGAGAGAGAGAGAGAGAGAGAGAGAGAGAGAGAGAGAGAGAGAGAGAATGAGAGAGAGGGAGGGAGGGGAGAATGATAATAAAAGTCTTCCATATATATAGTATGATATTACTTTCGTTAGAAAACAAGTTACAGGCTTGAAGGTAAGCAGCAAAGTTTTCCCTCCATGTAAACAACCTTTCCCTGGAGGAAAACAAGAACACTTTCAAAGCAAGCAAACAAATTTGTAGACTCTTGCTGGAATTAAAATGCCCTGAGCACTGATCACTACCACCTGAGCGACGACTTGGACACAAAAAAACAGACGCGGGATATTTTTTTTTTTTTATAATTTCGGTCTCAGTGGCCCAAATATACTATTAACTTTTTATAGGTGTTTCTCTTTTGTTCTGTCCAAGTTGTCTTCCCTTTCAAGCTGACTGTTAAACATAAGATATATTGTCATAAAAACATATCATATTTTTTTTTAAGCTAGGAATGACGACCACTCGATATTCATAAAACTTTCATAAACATAAAATCTTTCAGCAAACACAAAAATGTGCTCATTATCATTAACAAGTAAGCAAATCGTCATTTGAATGCTAGCAAACAGATTTATAATCAAGTAAACAAATATAATTTACAAGCAAGCAAAAAACTCTACATTCTAGCAAGCAGAATAATACAAGAAAATAAAAAAGAAGACTTAAACAAACAAAAGAACTGCAAGCAAAGAGGCAAGCAAACTTCACGAGCAAACATTTACAACTTCTACACTAGTAGCGGCGCTCCGTTAGCGGAACTTGACCCACAAGCAGTGCTTGCGTCATAAGCAGAACTCGCGCCCCAAGCAGTACGCAGACAGCAAGTAGTACTCACACTGCAAGCAGTACCCACACTGCAAGCAGTACCCACACTGCAAGCAGTACCCACACTGCAAGCAGTACCCACACTGCAAGCAGTACCCACACAACAAGCAGCATTTACACAGCAAGCATTACTCATACAAGAAGTAGTATTCACACAGCAAACAGTACTCATACTGGAATCAATACTCACACTGCAAACAGTATTAGCACAGCAAGCGGTATTCGCCTTGGAAAAATTTATCACATAGCAAGCAGTACTTACCCTGCAGGCAGTACTAACACCACAGGTGGTACTCATGCCACATGTAGTACATTTGTTCTAGATAATTCGTAATAATGCACACAAAAGAAAGAAAATGATACTAAGATATTTAAATCGACAAGTGACGAAGAAAATAATGAAAAGAATAAAATAAATAAGATCCTGAACACTGAAACCATATTGAACCCACTTTTTTAAGGCACATTGAAACCACATTTATAAAAGTACATTGAAACCACATTTTTAAGGCACATTGAAATCACATTTTTCAAGGTACATAGAAGCCTTTTTTTTAAGGTTCGTTGAAACCCCATTTTTAAACGAACACTGAAACCACATTTTTAAGGTACATCGAAGCCTTTCTTTTAAGGTAAAATTAAACCACATTTTTCTAGATACATTGCAACCACTTTTTTTTAACTTAATCATTAAAAACGAGTGAGAAAATAAGAAGAGAAACAACGAATAATCGAAAAAGTGAGAAACGTACTCATTTTAAACGATTAAAAAACGCATTAATTAAAAAACAAAAATACCGTACAAAAAATGATCTAATTAATAAAAAATAAAATAATGTAGATGATAATTTGAAAATTAAAGACATGTGCAACATCTGGGTATATTTATTGTAGACGTTTTGCTATCAGTAAAGATACCCAGATGTTGCCATTCATGTAGATGATACTTTAAATAATGCAAATCCTTGCATGATTTATATTTAGATTATTATTCTCAAAGACGATAGAAAAAGGCATTTATCTGGTTCCCTTTATTAACCTGAGGCGAAACAGTGATGGCAGATCAAAATGGCAGCCGAGAGAATGTTCCGAGACTCGAGTGCAATTATGCACTTTGTCTCATAATTTATTAATACACACCATAATCATACTTAAGAGTGTCTCAAGACAGGAAGCAGTTATTACCGTGCATGTGGTGAAGACGTCTGACTGTTCTGATCTGACTTTTGTGTTTATTAGTCAGTGTCAGAATGTCTGTCTGTCTGTCTGTACGAATGTTTGTATGTATCTATGCATGTATGAATGTATGTATGTATCTATCTATGCATGTAGCATGTATGTATATATTTATGTATGTATATATGTGTGTATGTATGCATGCATACATATATGTATTTCCCTTTTCTCTCAACTGTGGCACTAGGTATATCCACTAATCCTTCTTGAGTGTTTTATTTTAAATTTTCGTTATGATGGTCATTTCATGCCTGGGCGCATACGAAACAAGCAAGAGTAGATAATTACAGGCTATAAACAAGGTCATTACGCACGTAATTGCCTGCATATTATTAGCGAGGCCGCTTGTCCGCTTGGCACCATTAGCATAAAAATCCCGTCTGGCGTCCTGTAAGAGGGACCGCTGCTGCTACCCGGCCTGTTGGAAGGCGCCAGTGTCCTCATCTAGCAATTCTGAGCCTTACATAGATAGCAGGAGCCATATTGGGTTATTGCAGGTCATGTTAATTCATAAACATACATATTAGACTACGTTGGAATATACTGGACCGTGTAAAATCTCATAGCTTGCCACTGTGGGACATAACGGTTCATTAAGGGTCATACTTTGCTTTTTTTTAATAGGCTTTATCGTATAAAAATCACATATTTGGCCATTTAAGAAGAGTCCGAGTCATAAAAAACTTTGGGAAGTCACAGAATATACTGCACCATTAGAAACCTTGTAGATATACTTTGGTATATTTTTTACTAAACCAAATAAGGTATTGGGCCATTTATGTATATCATAAGTAACTGCATTAGGTCACAGTGGCCATTACTAAACCATTACAAGCTATGGTTCATTCAGAATTATATTAGTAATATATATTTGGCAATAGGGGATCAAGCTGGATGAATATATAGAAAACTGGACTTCTGTAAGATATATTCGAACAATTTGGAATTTATATTGGGGCAGTGGAAGATATGCCAGGTATTTATGGAATGAAGTGGGACACCAAGAACCATATTGGTCAGGATCACTGTGCATACGTATCATCAGGAGTCATAGTGACAACTGAGTTTTATTCAAGAACATCGCTGGCAGGTACAGAGCCACCTGTCGGCCATCAGAAGCCCGATTAAGGATGACTATGACCCCTGGACATACTTTGATGGTAGGAGCTATCATACTGTACCAATGTGAACTACACTACATCATCATAGGCCAGTAATGCAGGCTATACTAGAATAAGGAGATATTTTTTTCAGAGATCAACATTAGTACAATAAATATACGTAACCAGCAAGCAAATGACTTTATATCAATAGTGGCTGTACCGAGATAGTAGGATAACCTAGTCAGTCAACATCCAAAATGAATTATTGTGGTCAATGGTGCTACAAAAGAACCATACTGGACCATAAAGAGTTATATAAAGCTATACAGTTATCATTTTCTCAAGGAGAGATATTGTGCATTTAAGAACCACTTTTGGTTATATTGGTTAACCATAAGCTACATTTGGTTATAATGGACCACAGTAATATAATAATCGTATTTCTTCACTACAATAACCAATTATGAATTCGATTGAACTATAAGGAGCCATTCCGTGACACAAGGACACTTTTAAGGTATATTTTATAATGTAAGACACGAAGCAATAAAAGCAAAATGTACTAGATGGAGTCATTCTGGATTATGCTAAGCAAGCGGCTGCTACATTGTTTTTATTGGGCCATCTTAATGCACCTCCAGTAGCTGCTAAATATTCTACCATTAACACCACCCAAGCCTCACACTATATATTCTGAGTACATCTCTTTCTTGACGTGTATGACCTAAGAGTAATTATGTATGTAAGTTTGGAGGGGTGTAAATTTCACTTAGAGTTTACTTTAATCCTGATATAAGATCAAATATTCTCGACTGGTGGTTTTCAGGTGGCTGCATCCTCGATGACCCTCGTGTGTCGACAGACACAAACCAGTCAAAATCAGAAGTTAAAAATGACTTGTGGAACACATGATTTGAAGATTTGTTGAAGTTCAGACACATGATTTAACGGCTGAGAGCTAAAAGAAAGGCTATTTTAATTTTAGGATTCGCTCCAAAAGTTGCAACAGAAAACGTGTCGTATAACAAGGCCTTCAGCATAAATAATCGCTTAACTCACTTTACTTACAGAAAGGGTAACTTTTGAGAATATTTGGCATACTATTTTCAGCTAACACTACGTGTTCCTTAAACATGATCTTCATTTTAACGAAGCCGGGATAGCGAGCAAATAGATAAATGAGACAAGGAAAAGGTTTTACGCACACAATACTCATTTCCCGACGAACTTTCACTGCAGTCACCATATATCAGATTATATATAAAAGTAGTGTTTTAATTCATTCGTTCAATTGGATAAGAATATTAAGGCTACTGATTCCTAAAGAACCTCTTTAAATTTTTGTGAGTGATGAAGAATGTTTTTGTTTTCAGACCTACTGAGCTCTAGACGAATTTGTTAGAGAGTGCGAAGTATAAACTTAGTCGCTACCGCTTGTTAGTATCGTAAACTGGATTTTAGCAACGAATGAGGATTTATTAATAAAGTAAGCTAATACACAAAGAACCCGCACATAGAAGAGAGAGCTATGACGACGTTTCGGTGTGACTTGGACCATTTACAAGTGACACTAACACACGAGAGTGAGGGAGCCAGTACATACAGGCGAGGGGGACTGGGACGGAACAAAGAGAGAAAGAAAAAAAAGTGGAGTAGTGGTAAAGGTAATGCTGGTAGTGGAAGAAGTAGAAGTAATAGTGGTAGTAGAAAGTAGGGGGAGTGAACATTATTAATATTATATGAGGTGAAGAGTTTCGATTCCTTAGATCAAGTGCCTTTTACCAATATCAAGTGTTGTAGGTAATAAAAAGCTCTATTCAGGTGGCTACTGAAATTTTACTACCAGTAAATATATCCCTAAGAAAATAAGTATTACTCATGAAAAATGCAAGTTTCTTAAAAATGCAAATTTTAGAGAAATATGGAGAAAAATTTCATATCTTAGCTGTAATGGAATCATTGACAGAAACGACGTTGACAAAACTTTGATTTTTTATTGGCATGTATGAATTATCGGAAAGTTTTCCATGTGCCATAGTGACACAGAAATGAATAATCAACATAGCAGAATATGTCTTTTTATGAAGAAGAGCAAAGCGGCTCATTGATCTCAGTAAACACAAGTATGAGTCATGTATTGCTAGTAAAATAAAACAAAATAAAACAAACTCTTGTAACATCGGGTGTTTATAAGCAAGGGTATCCCAAAGAAGGAAAACTAATTAACCATATCTTTAGCCCTAGCTTTTTTCAGAAATACACCGACATCATGAGTTAAACTATGACCGCGGGTTCGAACCCCACCCTTGATATGGTTTGTTTGCAATCGTGTCATTACGATTTCGTGAGTCATGTTGACGGCTTTGAGGGGGACTTGAGCTAGAGTTCGTCACGGCCATGCTAGCGGGAGATTCGTCTGTAAAAACTTGCATTTGTGGACACAGTGGTGCCTATGCTAACCTTCCTATGGTGTAGAAATATACCTAGTTGGATGACTCTTATTGAAGCTAGCTGGCCCACTGGCTTACGCGACGGTCTGGAGTTTTGAGACTCTCTGACCGCGGGTTCGAACCCCACCCGTGGTATGGTTTGTTTGCAATCGTGAGTCATCATGAATTAATATTGACAAACAGATCTGCAAACATCCAATTTACAAAATGCAGTTGTTTTACTTCTCACCATCAAAACTTAAGTGCGTATAACTCTGTTCAAGCCTTACCCAGCGAATAGTGAAAAAAAAACCTGTGGTAACTATTCGACAATCCATATAGGAAAACATAAAATAATGGAGATGAGTATGGGTGGTGGAACATTTTCACGTTTAATTTTTAAAATGAAGTTTACCGATTCTGATGATTTTCTTAGTTGCTGCTTAAATCATGGTATTTTTTCTTTTTCTTACTGCGTCAGTCGTCCTCGGTTTTGGATATCCTTTGTAGTTTGGCTGAGCATTTTGTAACATCTTGTAACATCTTTGTAACATTATTTCAGACTAATATATAATTGTTGAAAAAGAATATTTATAGTTTTTGCCCATCTGATGTAAAATGTCTTTAAATAATAGATTCTCAGCATAACAAACTACAAAACATGTCCAAAAATGAGCTCGATTAGAGAAATATTAAGGTAAAAATTTAAAACAATTGAAGCACTAATAAATGTATTTTCTCGAGGATTTAATATCACCCGAACCTGTAATACAGCATTTGTGCTCATTGTCCAAAAATGCTAAAGAGATTTTTTTGTTTCTGTTCAGATTTGACCAGTTATGGACTATGTAATCTGCAAGGAACCTTTGGCAAGCAGTGAGCAAAATGTGGTTTTTCGAGAAAAAGAAAACAATGAAATCAACAAAGCAAACGAAGTACGCAAAGACAAAATCCGAAAGTCATCAGGAGAACCTATACCTCAAATATGTAGACAATAATATTGCAACAGGAATAGTATCAATTATGACTTAAAAATTTACTGAACCATGTTCAACGATTCGCATTCTTCTTTTTCATAAAAGGGTTCCACTTTCAATGAACAATGCATATTTCACAGTTAGTCTGCAAAAATTATCAGGGGAAGAAATAAAGTAGATATATCTTCCCTGTAAGAACCAATGGTTTCCAATCAACTCTACAGTGCATATGGTGATCCTATCAACGTGAACTTACAGTTAATCTTCCATCACTTGGTATCAGCAGCTACTGAAGCCACCTACGACAGAGACGTTGTATAAGAATAATTGAGATGTGCGGCTGATCTACAGCTTATTTGAGTCATAGGGACTTCTTCGAGAGGCCAGGAAACCAGCACTTGCTAACGCAATTTCGACATCAGGTCAGGCGCTGATTTGAAGTATGTTCTTGATGACTTCTTACTACTCCAACGACTGCCAAGGCCACGCGATTCTTCATTTGACCATGTAAGACGTATATTAACTACGCTACTAGAATGTACAAATATCCGAAACCTGTTTTTGGTAGCAATGGAGCCGATCCATCTACGAAGAATGTAACACATAGTCAAAGGAGAGGTACTCTCAAAGTGGGCGAAATCACTTTTGCACAAAGTGCTCTCCAACCTCCAACTTCACTCCGGCATAATTCCATAAGTATTACATAAAATTTTACACATTTGTTGTCATTACCTTTAGAAAAAGACCGTTCTCCAATAAACTTTGTGGGAGAAAGGTGAGATTGCGGGATACCCATCAAAATTAAGAAGAAACTTTTCTGGTCAATAATTAAAACTTTTCTGGTCAATAATTCAAACATGCACGGTGAGAAGCCCCAAAAGAGCTAATACAGGATTGATCATAAATATTCTTGTGCCACAACTGTCATCGAAGAGGACACTGTCCTTTATATAGCTCTGATTCATGCTGACTTAAATTCCATTGATCATTTCCTTAGGACAGATAAAAAAAATATGCAATAAGATTCAGAAAATCTGGAACATTCATTGGTTGCAAAGTGCTTTACTTGAACTGTTGCAAGCAGTCTGTGGCTGGGACATACCTTTTTGAAATTGGGAAACAGGATACTTTGATGAAGCTGAAGAGCAATACTCATATCAAGAAGCAGGCAGAAAAATTCTGCCGAGTAGCAACCACAGAGGAGGTCACCTCAGCTGGAGAAGAGGCGTTTGTCTGCCTGTACAATGGTACCACTTGTGTTGGACATATTGCATTGTTACAGGCGATTTCCTGAGAATTTGTTTACATCCACACTGCCAAACACCAGCTGCAGCAGTTAGATATAACTTCGTCACTGTTTATATACAAGTTCAGCAGTAGATGGGCATGCTCTTAGATAAATAAGATTATGGATGAATATTGGTCAGTGGTCGAATTTAACTACAAACAATAGATTACCGCCATATCCAGAAGCTCTTATGTGATCAGATGTAATTTCAAGGCGTAATGAGAAACGAAACGACGTATCTGTAAAAAAAACAAAGCTCGGAATGAGCAAGAACATATACTGAGTGAATGGAGTTAGTTGTGAAAACTCATCCTTGTCTGGTATGGACAACATGGATGAATTGTGCTGTAAGAAACAGAAACTGTTTTTTTTTTTTTGAATAGTTGTTTCCTCTAACTAACGAAGTTATCTGTTTTTCGATGTTAATATGAACGCATGTTCAAAATATGTGTCCTCATACTGATTATGCTCGTAATTCAATCATTTACTATATCTATTGTATACTATGTGCATGGTGCAAAGAATAAAAGTTAACCTCTAACTCATCCCCATTAATCGCATTTTTTGGATAACACTATAAAAACTTACATAAAGAAATTCAGTTTTAATTGTATTAATATTGGTAGAATTACCGACAATTTGTTAAGTAAAAGGACACAAATGCAACTAATGTGACATTTTATTGTGGCAACGTTTCGCTCTCCAGGAGCTAACAACTTGACAAAGCTTCTGGAGAGCGAAACGTTGCCACAATAAAATGTCATATTAGTTGCATCTGTGGCCTTTTACTTATCAGTTCTAATTGTACCAGTGCATTTTTACACATGTGTAATATTAAAAATCACTGGGGAAAATTTCAGGAACAATAACCAGTCGAATAAATACACACAATGCAAGTGCAATTAAAGTTGATTTTACATATGTGCACGAGCTCTTGTCTTCATATGATTTAATTTTCTTGCAGCATTCGCCATGTTTTTCCTGGTAGATTGATCGGACTAACCTGCTTATATCTTCTTTTCATCCTCCTTCCAATCCTTACTCAGACAGCTTGTACTCCTTTCATTTAATCATTATTTGGAATTACTGTACACCTTCCATCCACCCTAAAATTTTACACGCTTAATCAACCTATCCTGCTGTATTTTTTCTTCCATCACACCATCCTATAATTTCTCTACATAATATTCACACAACTCATCAGTTTCGGAAACGATATTTCTACTGCACCCAACCTACATCTTTCTGCAATATTCAAGAACCATTCTGCAAACCAATACAAAAGGGTCGGCTCCACTATATTCTGATGTATTCTCATTTTGCAGAGGCTTCTGTCTTCCATTTTCCTTTGTACAAAGAACCATAAAATCGGTGTGGAAGGTAATGTGGGCTGTCATAATCCATCCATAGCACCTTAGGGACCCAGATGGTCCAATGGTTCATTTTCTTCCGAACTCACTCAGTTCTGTGGGTACATTGTCTCTCTCATGTGCAACTACTCCTCTTTCCACTTTCATGACACCGTAAAATATAAGTATACACCGATGGAAGCATAGGATATATATATATGAACTAACGTAACACTTGCCACAAATGTCGGGGATTTGGTAAAACGTGAAATGCGGGCTGTGATAATCCTTGGCGGGTAAATGGTTCTGTTTCATGTTAAAAACTCAGTTGGCAAACTCTAGCCAAGATTTTGCCCCGAGGGTCGAGTTTATTGGGCAGTGCCACTCATCAAGTGAGTGAACATACCGCAATAGAGATAGAAATTTTTGAGCCTGAATAGTTAATAATTTAATGGAGCTATGAACAGCTTCCTTGACTGTTGTAGCTTTCAGCATTTCTACCATTAAAAATTATCAGCATCTAGTTGTATGAAACCCTGCATTTTTCTATAAAATGCCACGGAACAGAGTTACAGCGTGATCGCATTATTAGGGAATATTTTTGGAATTAATTCTGTATTCTTGTACACAACTATATTCTATGGTATAATACTGGAGAGTTCTTGTCATCCTCTCAACACTTTATACAGCAAACTCTTTCAAGAAGCTGCTACATTATCATCTGCACTCTGTAGTACCATCTTTCTTACAACATGCACATGTTTCATATGATGCAACACTATTGTTATGTTGTACATACTTTTTCCAGGTGAATCTCTCATTAAAACCATCGTCTAGTTTTGTAATTTATGAATTTTTTTTCTATTTGCTGCGATATCCTCCAAGCCGGTGTTTTATTTTCCATCTGCGCTCACATTACTGTCAATTAGACTTCTCATTCGCTGCAAATAATCATTTTGTAAAAGGTTTTCAATTTTTATGCCATTTAAAGTGGGTCGATATATGCTTTTCTAATGGCCTCAATGACTAATTTCAAAGCAACTAATTCAATTTGAGTTCAAGTTATCTAGTTCTGAACTCTTGCTTTATCGGTGAATATTTCAGAAAACCCTCCATCAGACCTTCTTAATTTGGGTTTAATCACCTTTAGTTTTATCCTTCCTGCTATGAAAGCTTCATTGCTCAATTAATAACAATTTAGGTCTTTAGTTAACACACACACAATTATATATATATATATATATATATATATATATATATATATATATATATATATATATATATATATATATATATATATATATATATATATATATAGACAGAGAGAGAGAGATTCAGACTACGAGGCATAAAACATATTGAAAACCGTTTTTAGTGGCTGTATTAGGTATTCAAGATTTTTGTTTATAACTTGAGAACGTCTCATTAGATTAGCTTCAAATTTTCGTCACTAGTATACTGTAACTAGGAAAGATAATGCACTAATCAGGATGTGTACATGACCGTTGGACAGTTCTATATGAACCATTACGATTTTGGCTTCTGTGCAATAACTTGACAATCCTCTTTTGGTAGGCTTCAGACTTTCAACGATGGTGCATCGTACTTAGAAAAAAGAATGAGCATTTTACTTCACTGTCTACTTGCCAATTTACCAATTTTAGTTTTAAAAGGGTTAGTTTTTTTTCCGTGAAATAACTAGTATATGCCCCCTCTGAACAGCTTCGATTCTTAATGTCTGATGCTTCTCATGGACAAAGTGACAACCAGTTAGTTTGGACACTGTAAATGCAAATTTGTCAAATAAACTAACATAGTTAATAAACTTGGAATCGTTGCATTCAAAGCTAAAACTGCAAAATGCCTCCTCCGAGATTTGCTTTGCAAATATTTTTTAGGATAATTAGTATTTGTGGAATATCATCAGGTACCATTACAGGCCATTAATGTTACTAGTTAAAAAAACATAAGAAATCAAAGGTACCACGAAAGGCCCTAACATAGCACAACGTTCTAGTAAAAACCATCAATAGTCACTAGAGGCCTCTAAGAGTCAATGATTTCTAGGTATCAATAACATTCATGTATAATTAAGGTTAATCAATAAACAACAGATATCTTTGATAAAAATCAAAGGTTCCACGATACCAATAAGCACCATACGAAGTTGTAGGTGCCACCCAGAGTTATCAGTGGTCTTCAGCCATTAAAATCAAGTAGTCATTACAAAGGACCATGAGAAGTTACCATATACCACAAAGGGCCGTAAAGAATGAAAGGCGACACTATAGAATATATAATTTCACCAGGTACCATCCAGAGCTTTTAAAGGTAACCTGGTACTAGTGCTTTTGATTCCTTGTAACTAAAGTCACCAGTTCCAATTCTATGTCATATTAGGCAGACAGTGAACATCAAATATCACTATGGACCACAGAAGCTCTTTCTTATTTAATTCCAAAGATTACAAGGAACTTTTACATATTTCAAGGTCACCAAAGAATATTCTTACCACAGTGAGGATCACTGAAGATCTGAAGGTATTGGGTCAATTGAAGTCTGTACTCTCATGGACCACCATAGTCTGTCTTTTTTTTTTACCACTAGAACAAGAACATTCCACTTTCCTTCCCATTGCTAATAAGGAATACCAAGAACCCTATTCTGCCCCAACGGTCTATCAACCTCCCTGAACTCTCTATGCTTCTGCCAGTTAGACCCACAATGAGCTTTCGCTCAAGGTGGGATGACCATTGAGAACAGCGTGTGCCGGTTGGAAGGGAGTCACGACCGCTGCGATATTATCCATTCCTCATCTAGTCTTTTCTTATTAAGTCATATTTGAAACTTTTAGTAAGTGAAACAGCTACAGTTAAATAAGTAAACAAATTTTACTCACCGGAGCTTACAGGTGACTGTATTTCTTCTTGTTCGGGTATTGGCGAAGGTGCGTAGTGGCTGGCCAGTCCCAGGGTGAGACGACCAATGGATGAAGGGAGGGTTGTCACGTGACTCGTCATATGATTGGGATTCTGGGTGCTCACTGGTGGACTCTTTCGTGGAAATACTCCATTGGCTGTCGAGAATGGCGACGGCGCAGGATGTCCACTGTGCTCGTTGAATCCTGGGAGATTTCGAACCCATTTTAGATTATATTTAAAGCATTTTTTCTTGAATAATTAATTACACCTATTAATATTGTATGGGCGGCATAAACACAAGACAAATTGAGTAGCACTTTAATTCTGAGAGATATTAGAGAGCTGGGAGAGGAGACACAGCCCATCGAGGAAGTTGAGGAAATGAATTTTAAATTTTGATTAAAATATAAGAGGAGAATAAAATTAATTAAAAACTTTTAAGGTCTGATACTACAGACGAGACTTTTGGCACTTTCTGCCTTCTGAGAATAGACACTTTTATGTATTTAAAGAGAATTTCAAAACATATGATAATTATGCATTTAGAGATGATATAAATAAATGAACCATTTTTTTTTGTGTGTGTGTGTGTATAGTAGTAGTAGTGGTGGTGGTAGTGGTGGTGGTGGTAGTAGTAGTAGTAGTAGTAGTAGTAGTAGTAGTAGTAGTAGTAGAAGTAGTAGTAGTAGTAGTAGTAGTAGTAGTAGTAGTAGTGGTGGTGGTGGTGGTGGCGGTGGTGGTGGTGGTGGCGGTGGTGGTGGTGGTGTAGTAGTAGTAGTAGTAGTAGTAGTAGTAGTAGTAGTAGTAGTAGAAGTAGTAGTAGTAGTAGTAGTAGTAGTAGTAGTAGTAGTAGTGGTGGTGGTGGTGGTGGTGGTGGTGGTGGTGGTGGTGGTGGTGGTGGTGGTAGTAGTAGTAGTAGTAGTAGTAGAGTAGTAGTAGTAGTAGTAGTAGTAGTAGTAGTAGTAGTAGTAGTAGTAGTAGTGGTGGTGGTGGTGGTGGTGGTGGTGGTGGTGGTAGTAGTAGTAGTAAGAGCAGAGTTATGCTCTTGGTGTCCCTGTCTTCGTTATTCTTATTATTAACATCTGACCTTACTCCAGGATGCGACCTACACGAGTCGATTAACTCTCAAGTACCTAATTACTGCTAGTCGAACAGGAGGAACATGTGTAAGATTTGCCCATACGCCTCCTCCTTCTCGGTAATAGAACTCGGAACCATTTATTTATGCACTGCTGTAAGCACTGAGCTGTATGTTCACCGTGTCAAGTGGGTGCTATTAGGGGGCTTATTTTTTGGGTGTGGTGGGTGCAATGGTATTGTGGGTGTGGTGGGTGCAGTGGTATTGTGGGTGTGGATGGAGTTGTAGATGTGATGGATCTGGGCGTGGTTAGTATGTGAGGTGTAGTGAGTGTGGATGGATGAGGGTATGTTGAGTATGATAGGTGTGATGGGAGTATGATAGGTGTGATGGGAGTATGATAGGTGTAATGGGGTGAGTATGATACGTATGATGGGGTGAGTATGATAGGTGTGATGGGTTGGGTATGATAGGTGTGATGGGGTGAGTATGATACGTGTGATGGGGTGAGTATGATAGGTGTGATGGGTTGGGTATGATAGGTGTGATGGGGTGAGTATGATACGTGTGATGGGGTGAGTATGATACGTGTGATGGGGTGAGTATGATAGGTGTGATGGGTTGGGTATGATACGTGTGATGGGGTGAGTATGATAAGTGTGAGGGGGGGGAAGCTGGTGTTTATGAAAGGTGTTGTGAGTGATGCTGTAGGCGTGGAATAATAAGGGAGGTGAGGACGTGGGCGTACCTGTGGGCGGGACGATGGAGGTGGGCGTGTGGGGGCCCGGGCAGATACTGTGACCGCCGTTGCTGTGGTTGTGGCCGCCGTTGTTCCCACTGCAAGTGTTGCTCCCGTTGCCGTGACAGCCCAAGTGCTGTTGTTGCTGCTGCTGTTGTTGCTGTTGCTGTTGTTGCTGTTGCTGTTGTTGCTGCTGTTGTTGCTGTTGTTGTTGTTGCTGCTGCTGCTGCTGTTGCTGCTGCTGTTGCTGTTGCTGCTGTTGTTGTTGTTGCTGCTGGGCTCCGCAGTTAGTGGGCGTGTGGGCGGGGGGTGTGGTGGTTCCTCCATGGCTGCTAACTCCTCCACCCCCGTGGGTGGGCCCGCCGTTGTGGGTAGGCCCGCCGTTGTGGGTGGGCCCGCCGTTGTGGGTGGGTCCGCCGTTGTGGGTGGGCCCGCTGTTGTGGGTAGGCCCGCCGTTGTGGGTGGGCCCGCCATTGTGGGTGGGCCCGCCGTTGTGGGTGGGCCCGCCGTTGTGGGTGGGTCCTCCATTGTGAGTGCCGCCCCCGTTGACGGCGTTGACGGGGGAAGGAGTCGCAGGATTGGTTGTACTGGTGATACTGGCGTTGGCGAGGCCAGAGGCGGCGCTGGTGATACTGTTAACGGCCAACAACAGGTGTTCGGGCACCTGCGACAACGGCGGCGACTGCGGCTGCGGCGACGATCCGAACGGCGGTGGCGGTGGGTCCTGTCGGGAGGAGAGAAGAGACATGGGTCATTGCGGGTAAAAAAAAAAATTAATCCCTGTGGGAACTCGCATCCTAAATCCTCCTCTCGTAGAGAGGGGTCCCTTGATGCTTGCAAAGAGCTCTTGATCCGAGTAAATGAAGCTACCCTCCTTTTCATCGGATCAATCTTGATTCCTTCTCATTAGCCAGCACTGTATTACACTTTCGGTAAAAACATGTCATCATAAATATGATAAAAACAATACTAAAAACAACAATAATACCAACAATAATAATAGTAATATTAAGACTCTTTGCTCTCTCTCTCTCTCTCTCTCTCTCTCTCTATATATATATATTATATATATTATATATATATATATATATATATATATATATATATATATATATATATATATATATATATATATATACGTATATATAATATAACAGAAGAATAGGCGGGGACTCCATGATCCTCGCATGTAGCAAGCCCAAAGCTGCACCGCAGAACCACGAAACTTATGATGAGATGATTCTATAAACAACACCTCTGGTGATATGTTTGTATCAAAGGCACTAATTGTGACCCAACTGTCTCTTCCCACAGCTCCAGTAGCTTTCAAAGGTACATGTATTGGCTCTCAAAGTCATAATATCCATAGTTATTCTTGAGAATGACGACGATAATATGATTAGTAATGACAAATATTATGACGGTCATTCAGGGCCTGGATTGATGGAGGCTCGCTCCTCCGTCCCCTAATCTCGACCTGGTCTCTTGGCCAGTCAGACTGTTAGTGATAGCTCTCTGTCGAAAATGAAGATGAAAATTATGCTACGATTTATTCGCTTTAGGAGAATCTGAAATCTAATGGTGGTGGTGCGTTAAATATGTGCGACCTTCATAGGATTAAGGCCTTCTCATGAGTAATAAGATTAATAATAATAATAATAATAATAATAATAATAATAATAACAATAATAATAATAATAATAATAAAAATAATAATAATAATAATAATAATAATAATAATAATAATAATAATAATCAGTATCAATAACATCTTTCTTGCAGGAAATGTATGAATGGCAACGCTCACTCCGTGTACTGAGAGACCAACTACTTACTGCACTGCCAGCCTTTCTGTGAGGACGTGACCTTGGATTTATGATTACGATACTCAGAGCCCACACTTAAATCAGAGACAACGCAATGTTTATAGGAAGAAAGAATGCGCACGAACGCATATGCAACAGGCCTGGTGTCTAATCGACAAATGCCTAGGACGAAATGGTAACACACACACACACACACACACACTCATTTTAACTTGCAATGAAGTAAACACTAACATCAAATTTTAACAAAGTGCGAGTTTGTTAAACAACAAACTCACATCAATGAACCCAGAAGTGTAATCAACACTGGCCAGTGACCTAAACGAGTCCACAGAGAGACAATAAAACAAGAGGCTAGGATAAATACTGTATACTTCGACCTTCCAACGAGGCCCTCCAAGTGAAGGAGCGGTATACAGCTATGTTCATCTGTCCGGACATGATTTTCACTACATTATATACAAGACAAGAATGAAGATGAAGACACAAGTTACAGAACAAACTTTCACTGGGGAAACGTTTCATTCTGTTTTGAGCTTTATCAAGTCATGACTTATTTTGTAGCTTGTGTGTTTATCTTTCTTCATTTAAAAAAAAAAGGAGTTTAGAATTTCTGACATTTTGTGGTTGTTGAAGTTGGTGTGGAGTCTTGTGATTTAGTACTGAAAGATATGATTATCTTTTACACGAAAGTTTTTCGGTTATCTGTTGTGTTGGTGCTTCACTATGACCCCAGTAATTCAATTTATCTGCCTAAAAATGCTAGGAGATTCAACGTTTCATTAAAATTTTGCAGTGACTAATAAACCTATGATTTGGAGCTAATTACGAATACAGTTTTGATTTAACTAATGGGCTTAGAATTGTTTTGTTATATTTTTATTAGGATATAAATATATATAAAATGGTAGTAAGTTAATTACGACAGTAGCAAACTATCATTAATAGATTGTTAGACATTTGAAAACTGGTACTGATGGCAGCGAATAATACTATTGTAAGCAACCTTCTATGTGAAAATTTCTGAATAACAACGTTTCTAGCTATTTTTTTTAAAATAACACTATCAACTGTTGTGTTACTTTTTTCTCTTCTGTCCGGCAGTAAGGGAGAAGAGCGTAAGGGAGCACCCAAAATACCACAGCTCGTATCCTCAGCTCAAGTATAACAAATTGAATAATGAGGCTTTCCGCATTACACTAAAACGCCTCACATGGACTCTGCACAGTAAGTCTGGCTGCCAAGTGAGACTTGCGTCTCCATTCATATTTCGTTCACACAAAATGTTTTCACCGAACAATTTTTGTTATTATCAAAAAGAATTCCACACAAATTATGCACCTTCGATAATCTGTACGGCATTTTTAAAAGGTCCAAATAAAATATGTTTAAATAGTGCACCCATCAAACAAGATGACCTAAAGTGGCAAACTTCAGATGGACAATGAATCTGCTGTGTAAAAAGTCCTGATTAATCTATTTTAGCAGTTCCTGGAATTACATAAATATAGATATTATAATCTCTGAAGATGATCTCTTTGACAGGTGAGATATTTAAAGTAAAACCAAATCATATTAATAAAAAAAAATAAAAACGTATCCTGCCATGAAAATACATTAGTACCTCGATCGTGTGTTAATTTTCTAAAATGACAGATTATTGTTATTTAACTTTGTTTTTTTGTTATGAGGAATTCCAAGTACTGAGATTCAAGTGTTGATTCTTTGAGTGTTTTGGCCAAGGTAGTGAATCAGCTTAACGGGTAGACATAAACTTACCCTTCCTGTGAGTTAGTTAAATATTTCTCTTTCTTTTCCTGCATTCTAAACTGACTTCTAGTTTACTATTCTTCTAACTGTTACAGTGTCTTAAAACATGGAAAACCGAAGGAGACGTCAGATAACTTATTTAGTCAGAGTAGCATCATTTGTCGGCAATGTTTAGGCAGTGGTGTAAATAGCCAAGGGTGTTAAAAACTATAGATGTCCTTGGAACAGATGTAAAAGTTTGGGCGTCTAGTGAATGAAGCACACTGGGTTTCTCGTCTGTTCCTTTGTATCGCTTGATTTTGACCTTGTAGCAAGGCAAGTGTATCAGAAGTTTCTGGACTTCTGTACGTAGAGTTACTACGGTCTATGACTCTATGTATTCGTGCTCTGTTATAGTACACAGCAGCGGCAGACTTAAAATACTGTACTATTGTGTTTGGAAATCATGAAATCTTAGAATGATGCATAGTCATCGTCTGAAATGAATGCCTGAAATATGGTCTCTGTGAACATTTGACAGAAGGAGGATTTCATTTCGGCTGGATATGTCTTCTAAAAATACTATACCAGCAACTTGGCAGTCATAGATGAAAGCTTGTCAAACTGACAAATCTGTATCCATCAACAGAATTTACACACTAGCAATCAACCATTTAACACTAATGCCAAGTTCATACATACATGCTGTCTCCCATTTCATCTCTGTATAAAATACCACATACTTGCGATTGGCCATCATATATTAATAAAATGATCCTAAATACTTACAGTTGTGCATTTAATATTCATGCAGAGATAATGTACACTTAAAAATCAACCCTTAAAAATGTACACAACTCCTCTGATGTCTGAGCTCTTATCGTGAACGAGCGTCATCCATCATCCGCTAACAAACGCAATCTTACACCCGTCACTCCACACCTGAGAAGAGGAGGACCACAGCTTCGAACCTTCGTCCATCTCTCTCTCACACACCTGACACAACCACTCGCATCCATTCTCAAAGAGTTAATTTCTTACATTCGTCTACGGTGCTTATTTAGCATTTATTTACGCAAATTATGTTGTCATACTGACCCTGAAGAGGTTGTCGTACCTAGCTACCAACACATCCTTCTTACTTGAGGCCACGGACTTTCTACAAGTTGTGATTCTTACCCTGAATTACTTCTCTCAGATCTACCCACTATAACACAGACAGTTCTACAAGACGAATTATTAATAGTTTAACCTCGCACGCTATCCTCTCCACAAGAACCACCCGAAATCTTTTTTCAAATTATCATTGGTTAATTCAAAGATGATCTCATATAGTTTTAAACTTTATCCATAAAAGGAAATGACTTTCAGGTATATCCCTTTTCTCAACGTGTGTAAGCAGCGCTTCCTTTGTACAGCTCACACACACACACACACACACACACACACACACACACACACACACACACACACACACACACACACACACACACACACACACATACACACACACACACACACACATACACACACATACACACACACACACACACACACGTGTATTTCAGTGTGTAGGGAAAATTCTGAAGATGCTTGCCTGGGATGCCAGCTTAATAGTTCTCGAAGCCCGCCAGCCACTTCGTCTCGGTAAAGATGAGAGCATTTACATCAGACTATAACTTGGGCTGCCCAGCCCAACCACTAATATATAGCCTAACACTTGGCAATGATTACAATGTAGAATAATGAGTTGTGATTAATGACGGCTATTTTTGCTTGCTTGTTACCATGTCATGATATTTTACACACACACACACACACACACACACATTATATATATATATATATATATATATATATATATATATATATATATATATATATATATATATATATATATATATATATATATATATATATATAGATAGATAGATAGATATATATCAGAGAAAATCCACTTCTTGGCATAAAACACACGTTTCGACCCCCAGCTGGAGTCCTATTTACAAGATTACACAGGTAAGAAGGAAAGCAAGTTATATAAGGTTGAAGCTTCTTTATAACCATCTCCTTGTCTCACTTGTACATTCTGCTGAAGAGGACTCCAGCTGCGGCCGAAATGTACAGTCAATTATTATGTGTGTTTTATTGTCAACATGTGGGTTTTCTATCACCATTGACAAATGTTCATTACTCTCAAACAATTACATACGTATGTACACACACACACAAACACACAGACATACAACAGGCCTAGTGTCTAATCGACATGTGCCTAGGACAAAATGGTAACTAACACACACACAATATATACATTGGTATTTCGCTACTAGCATTTGGCAAATAT
The DNA here is from genome assembly GCA_009830355.1 of Cherax destructor. Taxonomy (NCBI): domain Eukaryota; kingdom Metazoa; phylum Arthropoda; class Malacostraca; order Decapoda; family Parastacidae; genus Cherax; species Cherax destructor. The sequence continues at coordinate 148,621 of WNWK01000118.1, read as the reverse complement.
ATATATATATATATATATATATATATTATATATATATATATATATATATATATATAATATGGCAAATGCTAGTAGCTAAATACCAATGTATATATGAACACATAATAAGATCGGACCTCCAAGTTTCTGAAGCTCATATATTCAGATTTTCTCGTCAACAAAAACTTTGATTATCGCCATTAATATTACACATGGCTTAGCAAAGTCCGGACCTTTAATGAGGATTTATGAATTTGATCATAACTCTGAGTTCTTGACCAAATTCGTCCATGATTATATGTAATATTCTGGCTACTAATCATCTGCTCGATAAAAAGGAAGAGCAATGTATTTTAGGGAGAGAGACAGAGAGAGAGAGAGAGAGAGAGAGAGAGAGAGAGAGAGAGAGAGAGAGAGAGAGAGAGAGAGAGAGAGAGAGAGAGAGAGAGAGAGAGAGAGAGAGAGAGAGAGAGAGGAAGGTGATACTGACAAGGGAGGATGAGAGGAAGGATAAGAGAGGAAGGATGAGAGAGGGCGGTTGAGAGATAGAAGAGAGAGGGATGATGCAAGAGGGATGATGAGAGGGATGATGAGAGAGGGATGATGAGAGAGGGATGATGATGAAAGAAGGATGATGAAAGAGGGATGATGATGAAAGAAGGATGATGAAAGAGGGATGATGTAAGATAGATGATGAGAAGAGATGAGGAGGATAATCATATATAATTTGGAAGTATATTGATGACACAACAAAGCAACTAAAAAATGATATACTGATACCTAAAAAAAACAATACTAAACGGGTGTACATATTCTCTCGCTTGAGTGCAGGCTTCTTCACTCATGTACACGCAAAACGAACACACCTACTCGGAAACGCTCACATTTACACAGACTATCTCACACAAACAATACACACTCGAATTCCATATATTATTTCAAAAGTAGAAATGATTGCGACCGAGAGGTTAGGAACCAAAATAGCCAGTCTATTTTAAGTTAAGAGGCGGGGCAGCTTACACTCGACCCCCCACAAGCCCATCTCACTCACTACAACACCGTAAATGTGCGTGCACACACACGCACACACACACACACATACACACACACACACATACACACACACACATCAATCAGATAACTGCTGCAGCATACGGGCGTCTGGCAAACTTAAGAATAGCGTTCCAATACCTGACTAAGGAATCGTTCAAGATTCTGTACACCATATATGTCAGGCCCATACTGGAGTATGCAGCACCATTTTGGAACCCACACCTGGTCAAGCACGTCAAGAAATTAGGGAAAGTGCAAAGGTTTGCAACAAGTCTAGTCCCAGAGCTAAGGGGATTGTCCTACGAAGAAAGGTTAAGGGAAATCGATCTGACGACACTAGAGGACAGGAGGGTAAGGGAAGACATAATAACGACATATAAAATACTGCGAGGAATAGATAAGATGGACAGAGACAAGATGTTCCAGAGAAAGGACACAGAAACAAGGGGTCACAGTTGGAAGTTGAAGACTCAGATGAGTCAAAGGGATGTTAGGAAGTATTTCTTTAGTCATAGAGTTGTCAGGAAGTGGAATAGCCTAGAAAGTGACGTAGTGGAGGCAGGAACCATACATAGTTTCAAGACGAGGTTTGATGAAGCTCATGGAGCTGGGAGAGAGAGGACCTAGTAGCAATCAGTGAAGAGGCGGGGCCAGGAGCTATGACTCAACCCCTGCAACCACAAATAGGTGAGTGCAAATAGGTGAGTACACACACACACACACACACACACACAACGTACGGACGTAAAACTCTGTACTCGTAAATTCGTCGACTTCAAAAACTAAAAACATAACCTTAAATTACTTTGAAGCTCAGTGCCTTTCGAAAGATATTCTTCTCACATTTGACCTATGTGCTTCATAGGTATTAAAAGAGTACTGTGATGAGGTGAATCATAGAATTTATGAGGGGAAAAAAGGTGAGTGGTGCACTTATGAGTCTGTGGAGACAAAGAACTTTGTCCATGGAAGCAAAGAGGGGAATGTATATGAGTTTAGTTATACCAACACTCTTATATGGGTGTGAAACATGGGTGGTGAATGTTGCAACAAGGAGAAGGCTGGAGGCAGTGGAGAAGTCATGTCTGAGAGCGATGTGTGGTGTGAATATAATGCAGAGAATCCGTAGTTTGGAGATTAGAAGGATTAGAGAGGATGGAAGGTAATAGAATGATTTCGAGAGAGTATATATCCGTAGTCTAGGGAAGGTGGGGTAGGGGTCGGCCTAGGAAAAGTTGGAGGGAGGGGGTAAGGGAGGTTTTGTGGGTATGGAGCTTTGACTTCTAGCAAGCATGCGTGAACGTGTTAGATAGGAGCGAATGGAGACAAATGATTTTCAGGACTTGACGTGCTGCTGAAGTGTGAGGAAGGTAACATTTATGAAGGGATTCAGGGAAACAGGCAGGCCGGACTTGAGTCCTGGAGATGGGAAGTACAGTGTCTGCACTCTCAAGGAGTGTTAATGTTGCAGTTTTATAACTGTAGTGTAAGCACGCCTCTGGCAAGACAGTGATGGAGTGAATGATGATGAAATTTTTCTTTTACGAGAAACCCTGCCTTGGTGGGAATCGGCCGATGTGTGTGTGTATATATATATATTATTTATATATATATATATATATATATATATATATATATATATATATATATATATATATATATATATATATATATATATATCTTTCTTTCTTTCAACACGTCGACCGTTTCCCACCGAAGCGGTGGCCCAAAAGGAAAAACGAAAGTTTCTCCTTTTACATTTAGTAATATATACAGGAGAAGGGGTTACTAGCCCCTTGCTCCCGGCATTTTAGTCGCCTCCTACGACACGCATGGCTTACGGAGGAAGAATTCTGTTCCACTTCCCCATGGAGATAAGAGGAAATAAGAACAAGAACTAGTAAGAAAATAGAAGAAAACCCAGAGGGGTGTGTATATATGCTTGTACATGAATGTGTAGTGTGACCTAAGTGTAAGTAGAAGTAGCAAGATGTACCTGAAATCTTGCATGTTTATGAGACAGAAAAAAGACACCAGCAATCCTACCATCATGTAAAACAATTACAGGCTTTCGTTTTACACTCACTTGGCAGGACGGTAGTACCTCCCTGGGCGGTTGCTGTCTACCAACCTACTACCTAGAATATATATATATATATATATATATATATATATATATATATATATATATATATATATATATATATATATATATATATATATATATATATATACATATATATATATATACGCCCTATGCACACTATAAGTAGGCTTTAATCCCAATGAAGGGGTTTCGGGGAACTCTCAGCGTATATACATTGAGAGAGACATGTCACAGTATATGTATATATTACCGTCACCTCTCACCTTGTATATGTTGCAAAAATCAACCAACAATCACTCCTCAGCATGGTCGAGTAAGCCAAACAGTTTCCGCAAAGAGCAAGATACCATCTGAAGAGAAAGATCTGTCCGAACTGACGGTAAATATGAGTAATGTCTTCCCGCTGCTCCGGACTGTAGCGAGATGTTCACTGAGATAACTTCCTGATACTCTCCTCTTCAGGTTCCCGTACCTCCTTAACACTCACTCGTGGATCATTTACTTTTAGCTTCTCCATCTCTCGCTCATTATTTTGCCACACAACCCACACACCACCAATACCACACAAGTGCATTGCGCATCATTCTGCATCACACCAATGCGCCACAGATCACACTGCAACATAACAATGAACTACACTTAACACTGCACCATGCCAATCCATTACACAAACACTGTACCACACCACACATCACCCTACGTTTAATACACCTTTACTCCATCACACTCAACACCTCACACACCCTTCTCAGCACTCTCAACACTACCCCACTTCATGTCCTAGAGACAGAGACTTAATTCGTGGCCAACTATTTACCGACCCGCTCTGACTTTTTTCATTCTTCTCGTGTCCTCATCCCTTCGTTTACTGCTTTGTTCTCCCGTTCTTCTTCGTATCCCTTACTCCCTCTTTCCCCTCACACGTTCGAATCACAACAAGCCGCAGTAGCCAAGCTTAATTTTGTGTGAAACAAACATGGGTGTATCCACAGTATGCGACCTTTCTATTGTATATGAAGTCAACATCGTGGGAAGAAAATCTAGCTGTTTGCAAGCTTGGTAACGCAATATCTATTAATCCACCAGCCATTAAAAATAGTTAGCAGTTTTCACGGGCAATTCCTAGGTTTTCTATTGCCACTTCTCTTCGTCATTTCCTCACTCGTGAAAACATTCTCGCACCTACAAACTATAATCAGACGCCAGCAAAAGAGCATTTAGACAGCAGACAGTGAAGGTGTACGCGGGGGTTTCTATGCCTCTCTGAACCGGTCCTGAGCAAAGCCCTGGAGGCCTCTGGCTATTGTGTTTATGGAAATGCTGCAGAAAAGTGATGGGGAGAGACCTGGGAATTATTGCAATGCTCCAGGCATATTAATATTTAACCACGTCGGGTCCAGAAGGTCTCGGTCTCGGTCTCTCTCTCTCTCACTCTCTCTCTCTCTCACATTCACTCTCTCTCTCATATACACACACGCAAGAAATGTCCAGAAAGATACAACTCAGAAAAGGACATTAAAACAAGAGCCTTTCCATCAAAAGACAATGTAGCTCCAGTCATTATTACAAATACAAACATCTAGACACAAAGCCTGCCAACGGCAGAGGCAAGAGGCAAACAAATATGCAAGCCCAAAAAGGTGCCAACCGCTGGTTCCTAGGTGAATAAGCTGAAGTATGACTATTGTATAACCTTAATGAGATATGTGCTTAATGTAATTTGTATTAATTAAAGCGAGGCACTTCACACCGTGATATAATTCGCAACAGAATTCTCCTTGTTTCGACAAATTCAAAAAGTCATAAAATTACGCATTTTATTTAATTATAAAACTATAGTACACAAATGCAACTAATGTGACATTTCATTGTGGCAACGTTTCGCCCTCCAGGAGCTTTATCAAGCCGTTGATAAAGCTCCTGGAGAGCGAAACGTTGAAAAAAATGCTCATAGTCATTTAATGTCTTTACTATATATTATATATATATATATATATATATATTATATATATATATATATATATATATATATATATATATATATATATATATATATATATATTTTTATATATATATATATATATATATATATATATATATTTTGCAGCAATTAAAAACCAATTGCTAAACAAAACAGCCATTCCATATCAAAAGAAAAACAAATCTGTTTAAAGACGGTAATCAAATTCAAAATATATCTAAGGAATACAAATAAACCTAAGAGTTTTTCATTAGCTAGATTAGCATTTATAGTTTATGTTACATAATTTATTAATATTTGTTTTATTTAGATGTCGCAAAACTGTAAGGTTTATGTGTGTACCTTAAACATTTTTTGAATTTGGTGACTTTGGTTAAACAGAACATTTCTACAGAAATAATCTAAACAAAGGAGATATAAAAGCTATTTTTCAGTCCGACTTGGATCATTTACAAAGTCAAGTGATTGTTCCAGTCATGGTACTGTGACGTTTTTGTTCTTAAGAACGTTTCTAAAATGAAAATGACCATCTATACTGCTAGTTAGCTATTTTTAATTGTTTAAGCTCTAATAATGAAGTCTGATGCTCAGAAGCTTGAACTTGTCTGCTCAATGCTCTGACCACTAGACCACGCATGTTTTTTAGTTTTAAAACTGGTTCGAGTCCTACCCACTTCCAGCGTTGTTTACAATCGTATTAATAATATAAAATGTAAAATGATCTTATCTTCAAACCACTAGGCATTTTAAATATCGAAATTCAAAACAAAATTGACCTTAAAAATATTCTAAAGCTTCTTTACGTCAATTTTTATGCAAACTTCCTTTAGCAGTTCAGTAGATGCTGTTATTTATATCCACTATCAACAATATAAGCCAGAGGAAAGCCTCAGTAAAATAACCCAAAGTTCTAGTCACCCTGTGACTAAGACTCGCGTCAGAAAAACTGTCTTGTTTCCTGATGCATCTTACCTAACCTACCGTACGATTTTCACGACCTCCTCGAGCGAGGTTATTCTGTACGCTGTGCTGTACTCGAGTGCGGTTACCCTGCTGTACACTACAACATGAGTCTGTGCGGAATTTGGTGCGTACGTAGGAAATTTTCAGCTTTGATACATTTACCCTTTGTCATGTATTCAATGTATTATAAAATCGTTTTGCAACATCAAAACTCTGATAAATTGTTTTTAATTTCAATAAAAATTACAATGAATTCATTTATTGTACAACGAAATGTATGAATGCAAATGAAAATGTATGGATATAAAATTTAATATATGGTTGTGAATGATATTTCAATTTGAATGCAAATGTATGACTGTAAATGATAATGTAGGCAGTGAATGATAATGTATGATTGATTCGAAATGTATGAATGAAAGTTTGTCTTTGATTCAATTAATATGTATAACGTGAATGATTATGTATGTTAGCTCATCTATTTGCTTTGATACTATATAAATATCTCTGTATGAAGATGATGTAAATACAATCAAGTGTATGCGAATGTATGATAGACCACGTAATATCATGGCAAAAAGATTGTCAGTATGATAGTGTATGTTTCTGCAAAGAAGTAGATGTTATATGTGATTGTATGTTTATGTATGTGAATGTATTGTAGCGCATGAGAGCTTATTGTAATATGTGATTGTATTATAGTATGTGTGTGATAGTATTAAAATCTTTGTGATTGTAGTGTATGATATACTGTTGTAGTGTATGTGATTTTCCTGTATATTTCTTTTAGTATTCTACTGTAATGTATACTAAAGTATGGCAGTATATGAGGTCATACTGTTTACACAGAAGTTTAGGAAATTGTATAGTACTTTGTATTACTGAATAATAATAATGGGTTCAAGATTTGTTTGTTCTGTATTCCTGAATGCGATTGTATGACAATGAATGTGAATGTACGGTAATATTAATGTAATGTACGTTAATGTATTAGATAGAATGGTAGTGTATAAGTTAGCATGGTAGAGTACAGGTTTGTAGAGCAGTGTATGTATGTGCAAGTATAGTAGTGATCGAGTCTGTATAGAATTACTAATGGTATTTTTTTGTGGTAATCTATGACATATGTGTAGTAGTGTATGCGTCTGTATGGCCGTTTATGTGTCTGTATGATCGTGTCTGCGTGTGAGTACGTGTCTTTGTATAAGTGGATGAGGCTAAAGAAATGTGTGCTATTTACCTGTTAGAAATCGGTAAAATATGTGTGTTATTTTACGAATATAATGATGTATCTGGCAGGGAATGTGAGTTTCAACAGTGGTGAATGTTTAGCAATGTGTATAAATGAAAGGTAATTTACGTAAATGCATAATTGTGTAAATATGAATGAATTGAAATGCAAGTTCTTGAATGAGACTGTATATAAACGTTTGGTAATTCTCTTTAATACATATTATTCTAAAATGCATGATATTAAATGAACACTGGATTCATGTAAATATTTCTCATTCAAGAACTTGTATTTCAATTCATTCATATTCACACATTTATGCATTTACGTAAATTACTTCATTTATATATATATATATATATATATATATATATATATATATATATATATATATATATATATATATATATAATAAAAGATAGGCTGTAACTGATTACAGCTACAGCTTAATCTTAAAAATGACCAGAACACAAGACATAAGTATCATTACCAGTTAAACCCATCTTTTGGAAAAAATGTAAGTTTCCTGCAAGAAAAAACTACATGTTCATTAAGCCGCCACAGTATAACACAAACGGCTATAAAACCTAAGTTACAACAAATAAAGCAATTTACACTTCACAAAACTAGAGCGATTCCATTCCAAGACTTGGCTGTCATATCACCGTACAACTGAATACATCGAGAAGTGTGTAGAAGTTGAACAGAATGTGGTCTGTGCATTTTGAAAGTGAGCTGGCTCTTTAACACTTGGTATGCAAGCGCTTGCTTGCCATTCATCGGGTCGTCATCTGACTCAGACCCTCGTCAGGAGACATTTCTCAGAGCGCACCAAACAACACTACCATCGTTATCACAAACTGCAGCATCCATTGAGATGTGTTCGTTTGTCCTCCTACTAGACAGTTTTTGTAAGTCGACGACTACAGTTGAGGTGGAACTTTGAGAAGTGATCAGGGTATCCCATGCAAAACAATACAGTCGGCTCTGGAAGCATGAAAACATAAAGTGTTAACATGAACTATCGCTGAGTCTCGTATATGTTTATCTAGCTATCGAGAGATTGAGTCAAGAAGTTTACCCCCAACACCACCACATGCAAATATAGCAAACTTATGAACGGTTTTCAGCAGTCTCAACAAGGAACCATTTACCACCAATGGTAACATTTAGAAAGGAATTTACTTATACATGACAACCAGGACGGCTTCAGGGAAGGAAAATCCTGAGTCACAAAAAAAATTGGAGTTCCATGTCAAGGTAACAGAAGACAGGAGAGAGAGGGATGGGTAGACTACATTTTGTTGGACAGTAAGCAGGCTTTCTACACAGTACCACGGAAAAGACTGGTCGAAAAACTTGAGAAGCAGGCAGGAATAGGAGGGAAAGTACTGAAATGGATCAGGGAATAACTGACAGGAAGGAAACAAAGTGTGTTTGTACGAGGCTACGTGTCAGAGTGGGTGCATGTGTCGAGTGATGAGAATACAAGCGGACGAGGATCAGATAAGCCTACAAGGAGATCTGGACAGGCTTGCAGCTTGGGGAAAGACAAAGAAGACCGCAGATGGAGTACAGCCTAAGAAGTCAGAGGCTGCAAAACTCACTCAAGGAAAAAGATCTTGGGGGTGAGCATCATATCGAGCAAATCTCCTGAGGCGTACATTAACCAAATAACTGCTGCAGCATACGGGGTCTGGCAAACCTGAGAATAGCTTTTCGACATCTAAGTACGGAGTCATTCACGACACTGTACACCGTGTACGTCAGTCCATATTGGAGTATGCATCGCTAGTATGGAACCCACACCTGGTCAAACACCTCAAGAAATTAGAGAAAGTACAAGGGTTTGCAACAAGACTAGTCCCAGAGCTGAAGGGGTTTGTCCTACGAGGGGGAGGTTAAGGGAACTAAACCTGACAACACTGGAGGACAGGAGGAATAGGGAAGACATGATAACGACATATAAAATACTGAAAAGAATTGAAAAGGTGAACAGGGACAGAATGTCTCAGAGATGTGACACTTCAACAAGGGATCACAACTGGAAGTTGAAAACTCAGATGAGTTACAGGGATGTTAGGAAGTACTTCTTCAGTCATAGAGTTGTCAGGAAGTGGAACAGTCTGGAGAGTGATGTAGTGGAGGCAGGATCCATACATTGCTTTAAGAAGAGGTATGATAAAGCTCATGGAGCAGGGAGAGAGGGGACCTAGTAGCGACCAGTGAAGAGGCGTGGCCAAGAGCTACGAATCGATCCCTGCAACTACAATTAGGCGAGCACAAATAGGTGAGCACACTTCCTCTACTCAGAACCTGACCACCTCACTTCTACCCAGATCTGTCTCACCCACCTCCCTCGCTTCTCACTCAATCTCCTACAGTTCTATCTTATTTTCTCTGAACTCTTCTTTTTTTTTCAATTCAGTCGCTTCCCCCTCGGTTCTCTGCCATCTACTATACGTTTCCCACATTCCCCTTCCCATTCTCTTTTATCCTGTTGTTCTTACATTTCCATTAGTCCTATCTACTGTGTTTCCTCACCATGATTCTAACGTTCCTCTAATACTTCTAATATCTCTAAACCCGATTCTATTCTTGTTATCCTCACTATTGATTCTTATTTATTTTTAACCCATTCACTCAACTCTTATTTACCTTTCGTTCCTCACCTCCTCCTATTATATGTTTTAAATGTTATTTTTTGTCCCACCACATTTTGCACATTTTCTTTTCACTGATTTTTACCTCTTCCTTCAAATAATTTTCTTAACCTTCTTATTTGTCTCCAATATGGTGGAAAGATGTAGGTAATAACCTATATATTTCCACCATTCCAATTGTATCAAAGACCTATCATTCCTCTCAGTTCTTCCACTTCTTTTTACCTCTTCCTCATTTCTCTTAATCCTTCCACTTGACTCTAACACTCCCTCAATTCTCTTAATCTCACTTGTTCTCTTCGTCTCTTCTCTCAGTCCTTCCAATGGTTCCAACTGCTCCACTTCTCTTCCCTCTTCGCTCTATCTCTTCCTCCCGACTTCTCTTCAGCAAAATATGTAAATTCCAGGATTTGTTTGGCCACTTCACTTGAGAGAAAATTATTTCAGACCATCCCTAGTTCCGATTAAATGCATATTATTTTTATTTCGTTGTGTGAAGCAAATTTGCATACCAAAAGAGATACTTGTCCCTCTTAGTTAGTTAAAGAAAGAATGAGTCGAGTCTTTTTGGCGGTCTGTGTGAGGGGGAAAGGTGTGTGTGTGTGTGTATTTGTGAGTGTGTGTGTGTGTGTGCATGTGCGTACTCACCTAATTGTAGTTTCAGGGGTCGATTCATAGCTCCTGGCCCCGCCTCTTCACTGGTCGCTACTAGGTCCTCTCATTCCCTATTCCATGAATTTTATCACACCTCTTCGTAAAGTAATGTATGGATCGTGTGTATGTGTGTACTCACCTAGTTGTGGTTGCAGGGGTCGATTCACAGCTCCTGGCTGTGTGTGTGTGCGTGTGTGTGTGTGTTAGTTACCATTTTGTCCTAGGCACATGTCGATTAGACACTAGGCCTGTTGTGTGTGTATGTGTGTGTGTGTGTGTGTGTGTGTGTGTGTGTGTGTGTGTGTGTGTGTTTATGTGTGTATTCACCGAGTTGTGTTTGCGAGGGTCAAGACTTTGTAATTGGCCCAGTCTCTTAACCTCAAAAAAAGACCGACATATACTTGTATTGGTTCCTGGCATCCTGGGCCTTATCAGATCTATTCTAAATAAGATACACCAGAATTTAGGGACTGACACATCAGAAGAGTTATTATACAGCAACTGCATGGAAACCAATTTATTTCCTAACACTAGCTGATTAAAACTTACATAGCTCAAAGTAATTTCGAACATTTCTTTCAGCAAAGCCCACCATCGATCAAAATTTCAAGCCGATGAGAAGCAGCATTCTCTAGATATTGCCCAGAATCCAATAATTCTAAGTTTATTACCTATGCAAAGAAGTTAGCAAACTTGCATCCACAAGGCCCAAATGTATAGGGTTCTCTCTTGTCCATATGATGCATCAGCCATTAGAAATTGAAGCTGCTCAAGAGAGACATACTCGAGTTACTTGAGTAGGGGATAAAATACTCCACCTTTTAAGAATGAAATTGACAAATTGGAACCTGCACTCTCAAATAACAATCCAAACCTAATTCTAAGTAGAATACGTTATTGTGGAAAGTCTGAATTCGATCAGAGGAGTTATGAGTTATTGCAGAGGAACCAAAACACGGAATATACAAATACCGTTGACCAGAAGTCACTTGCACATGCCATCAGTAGCATGAGCTTTTCCATAGTTACAGTACACAAGCGCTGAAAACTTGAAACCGATGTGATAAGGCGTTCCGTAGTTATAAAGGAAAACATTGGAAGAAAAAATTAGACCGGTACATTATGATACCCACCCTACGGGAAACCTAAGAAAGAAGATCAAAGAAGACAGTGAGGAAAAAGTAGGAAAAACGACTCGCAGGGAACTTAGGAAACATTTTTTATCATCAAAGTATTAGAAAAAAAATATGGGGTAGACTAGAGAATATAGTTAATCTGAAACACTGTTAGTTCAGAACAAGATACGATCATATTATTTTGAGCCTCAAGACGCAAGCCTAAGAACTAATGCATAAAAATCTCAGACTTAAATTATTACAACTAGTTAGTTATTTAGTATGTATGTGTGTGTGTACGTTGAGGAAGGTCTTATTATGGGGGGTTAGGAGTTGGACGAGGGGATTGGGTGGAGGAAGAGGTCTTTTTTGAGAGTGGTTATATGAACGCACGAAGCGACGAGCCAACTACGCTAAACATTTTCTTCAGGAATGAAAACAAAATTGTGTGGTTCTTTTTTCTTGCGATCTTCCTCACAAGTTGGTATTCGTTTCTTTTTTGACTTTTTAAGGTTGAAACTGAGGGACGTTTTCAGACGTCAGGAGAGAGAAATTAATCCACATTCCACAAACTGACACAAGGTATCTAGCACTGGAAATATAATAATAATAATAATAATAATAATAATAATAATAATAATAATAATAATAATAATAATAATAATAATAATAATAATAATAAATAATAATATTATTATTATTATTATTAGAAGAAGAAGAAGAAGAAGAAGAAGAAGAAGAAGAAGAAGAAGAAGAAGAAGAAGAAGAAGAAGAAGAAGAAGAAGAAGAAGAAGAAGAAGAGAGAGCTCCATCGCTGTGTTCCAAACATCGTGCTCTAGAATCTCCTGTGAAGGCAACCCCTCGCCAATTACTCTGCTGCAGGCTAAGGTTTGCTCCCACCTGTGGCAACGCTGCTTGTGCCTCCGGAACATTATGTTGGTCAATCCTTTGTTGGCAGGAATTACTAATTAAACTAACAAGTTATTAATCAAATGGCGTCGTTAGCCTCTGATTGCCTCGTTAGTCAACGGTTAGACCCAGCTGTTATTTCCCCAGATCACAAGCAGATTCCCTAGTGCAGAAAATATTATGGTAAAACAATACCCAAGTTGACCTCATCTGGCAAGTCACAACAACACTATTCTGATTCTTTGATTTTAGCGATTCGTTATGTCTGCCTGTTGACACTTGAGGTGGTGTGTGTGTGTGTGTGTGTGTGTGTGTGTGTGTGTGTGTGTGTGTGTGTGTGTGTGTGTGTGTGTGTTATGCTAGATTAAAGACAGACACGTGAAGATAAACACATTACCAGATATAGCAGATATAGCATAGGTCGATATAGGAATGGATGGATTAATGTAAGGATAATAGAACGAATTAATAGAAGAACGAACGGATGGCTGGATGAACTAATAGAAAAATGAACGAACGTATATACCAGTGACCGGTTTCTTGAGATTTTCTATTCCCGTAGCCCTGCCTGGGGGCCAGGCTTTTCTTGATTGCCTATTCAACCAGGCTGTTGCTGTTGGCGGTCCGCTGCCTCACATATCTATCATTGCCTGGTCGATCTGGAACATGGTTGACGCAGTGATTCAGTTTCCTCTTAAAAACCTCTACACTTATTCCGGCAACGATTTTGATATCTGCCTAATTTCGGACCTCGAATGCTGACACAAAGCTTTCTTATTGTGCTCATGGAGCCCCTGCACTTCCTTCCGTACCCCTGTACATGTATATGTTATCAGAATGAACACATTAATGAACGAATGAATGGGAGAATTAATAGAGGTTGTCTTGCATATTTTGATATCACCTGTTTACTGTGATCTTTTTGCATCATGGGTATATGAATTGAAGAATGGAATGATGGATGTAAGAATTAGTAGAAGCAGGAACGATTAGTGGAAAAGAACGTAGGAACATGAGAAAGTATGTGTACCGCAGGCCTACTGGCCTGTGGTAGTTTGCCCCAGCTCACATCCACATACACCTTCTCAAGTACATGTTTAACCTATTTATGTTAAATTAGACACATATGCAACACTTGGGTATCTTTATTGAGGAAACGTTTCGCCACACAGTGGCTTCATCAGTCCATACAAAGGAGAACGTGAAGAACAGGAGGAGTGTGAGGTTGTCAGGCCCTCAATCTTGAGACGATGTTGTCAGTCCATCAATCTTGAATAGAATAACAGCATATGAGCAGAGGAAGCTTATATACTGTAGAAAGGAGAGGTGCAGCAGTTGTAGGAGGTGTCACATTTGTTCAATGTGGAAGTAGGTCGTGCCCAAGGAATAGGCAAGCTCTCCTTTCTACAGTATATAAGCTTCCTCTGCTCATATGCTGTTATTCTATTCAAGATTGATGGACTGACAACATCGTCTCAAGATTGAGAGCCTGACAACCTCACACTACTCCTGTTCTTCACGATTCTCCTTTGTATAGACTGATGAAGCCACTGTGTGGCGAAACGTTTCCTCAATAAAGATACCCAAGTGTTGCATATGTGTCTAATTTAACAACTCGTCGGTTCTCTGAACCATTCATTAACCTATTTATATTGCTACCCAGAGTTTTCGATTTAGTGACGCTACTCAGGTGTTTGTTCCACTCATTCACAACTCTACTGCCAAACCGGTGCTTTCTTATATCCTTTCTAAATCCAACTTTAATCCATGGGTGGTGAAAACTTATTTACTGTCGGAAGGAGAGGTGAAGAGTAGTAGTAGAAAGAATGTAATCACTGAGAGGTCGCGTCCCTCTCAGATCCAACCATTCTCACTTGAAAAAGTTGTCCAAGTTGTTTTCTCTTCTGTACCAAGATGCCATTGTGTTGCAGTGTCTGACAGAGTGAATATCAAAATGGTATACAATACCGACAGGTTGGTAGGTAAGACACATAGGCAACAGTTAGCCTATGCGTCTTACCTACCAACCTATCGGTATTGTAAACCATTTTGATATTCACATTTTTTTCCTATTTCCTCCCCCCCTCCTCCCTGAAATTCTACGCCTTTTCAGCGAGCGCAAATTCAATGTCCTCAGCTTGTCTACACAAAGAAGATTTCTGATACAAGGGATCAGCTTCGTCCTCCTCCTTTATATGTTTTCCAGAGCATCGAAGTCAGGGAGTTGCAGCATATATCTAGCTACATATTTTGGGCACTGATATAGTGAGCGAAATGTGAGTGGAAGTGAATGAAAGGGAGGAAATGAGAGAGAAGGTGTAAAGGGAAGGGGTGGATTGTGAGTTCCTGAGGTAGAAGGTCTTAGGAGGTGAGAAGGAAAGGGCATAAGAAAGATATGACGAGAGAATTCGTGCGTGCGGAGGTATATGAGGAAGAATTAGGTCTAGGAAGAAAACAGTAATAAAGGAAAGGGAGGTATAAGAATAATTATGAAAGGAGGAATGGGAGATAGGGAAGAAGGTGGAGGGGGAGGAAGAGGAGGAGGGTACTCTCGCCAACAGAGGCGTGGCTAAGATTCAAATTTTCTTAAGTGGGCGGAGCGAGACGCGTAGGTCCACCTGTGGGGGCAGGGTACTCCACACCTGATCAGAGGGGAAGGGAAGATAGGCTCCACACCTGACCAGAGGGGGAGGGAAGGTGGGCTCCACACCTGGCCAGAGGGGGAAAAGTGGGCTCTACACCTGTCCAGTGGGAGGGGGAAAGTGCATTCCACACCTGGCCAGAGGGAGGGGGAAGGTGGGCTCCACATCTGGCTAGTGGGACGGGGTAGGAGGCTCCACATATGGCCAGAGGGAAGGTGAAGGTGGGCTCCACACCTGGCCAAGGCAAGGGGGAAGTTGAATTACTCATGTGGCTTAAGAGGGGAATGTGAAAAAAGGAGGAAGGAAGAATAGGAAACATTTTTAACACCTAATATTGTAAGGTGATGGATGAGAATAGTTTACCAAGCAGCCATACTCTCATGATGAGGTGGAGGAGATGGATATGAGAATGATATACCTACATATACGCTTTCGTGGGTAAGTGGCGGTGCAGATGAGAATGATACACCTACACACACATGATTTCGTGGGTAAGTGAAGGTGCAGATGAGAATGATATACCTAAACATATGTTTATACATGCTCTCATGGGAATGATATACCTTCACACACACTTTCGTGGAGAGGTGTAGGTGTTAGAATGGTATGCCAACACATATAATCTAGTTCTATAAGTTTTAGCAACTTTTTGTTCTTGTAAATACTTATTTAGCACTCACCTATATGCGAGATTTCCAGTTAACCCATATCCTCGGTATTCCTAACATCAATCTATTGGTATTCATCCTCTCTCTCAGCCACTACCTAACAACCACTCACAACCATCCATAAGGCCATGAGTTCAACAATGATGCACTTCACTTCTAGAATCTACCTGTTTAACAATTGGTTGTCGCGATAACACCTGTTTTTTTGTGTATAGTATCTAGCTATCTCGCAATGGTGATTTTAATAGGAAAGTTCCACTAACACTTCTGCTACATAATATATAAATAGTTTAGAAAACCGACAAGTTGACAAATGAGACATTTGAGCAACATTTGGGGAAATTTATTACGAAAAAAATTCACCAACCAGTGGCTAGTAAAGAGGCAGGGCCAGATGATATTTGACACCTTCAACCACAAAGAGTTAATATAACTAGATGGGCGCATACAAGGACACGGCCACACACAGCACACAACACACACACACACACACACACACACACACACACACATACACACTACTACTACTACTACTACTACTACTGAAGTTTTATGATAAGGTAACGGAAGTAAGACACGAGAGAGAAAGGTGTGGGTAGATTGCATTTTTTTGGACTGCAAGGCCTTCGACACAGCTCCTTGCAAGAGATTTTTGCGAAAGCTAGAGGATCAGGCACATATAACAGGAAGGGCACTGCAATGGATCAGAGAATACCTGACATGGAGGCAACAACGAGTCATGGTGCGTGATGAGGTGTCAGAGTGAGCGCCTGTGACGAGCGGGGTTCCACAGGGGTCAGTACTAGGACCAGTGCTATTTTTGGTATATATGAATGACATAAGGGAAGGGATAGACTCAGAAGTGTCCCTGCTTGCAGATGATGTGAAGTTGATGAGGAAAATTAAATCGGATGAGGATCAGGCAGGACTACAAAGAGACCTGGACAGGCAACAAGCCTGGTTCAGCAACTGGCTCCTTGAATCTAACCCCGCCAAATGTAAAGTCATGAAGATCGGGGAAGGGCAAAGAATACAGCAAACAAAGTATAGTCTAGGTGGCCAAAGATTGCAACCCTCACTCAAGGAAAAATATCTTTTGGTGAGTATAATACCGAGCACATCTCCTGAGGCGCACATCAACCAGATAACTGCCGCAGCATATGGGCGCCTGGCAAACCTATGAATAGCGTTCCGATACCTCAGTAAGGAATCGTTCAAGACTCTGTATACCGTGTACGTCAGGCCCATACTGGAGTAAGCAGCACCCGTTTGGAACCCACACCTGGTCAAGCACGTCAAGAAATTAGAGAAAGTGCAAAAGTTTGCAACAAGATTAGTCCCGGAACCGAAAGGTATGTCTTACGAGGAGAGATTAAGGGAACTCAATCTGATGACACTAGAGGATAGGAGGGATAGGGGGGACAGGGCTCGAATGTTTCAGAAACAAGGGGCCACAGTTGGAAGCTGAAAATCCAGATGAGCCATAGGGATGTTTGGAAGTATTTCTTTAGCCTTAGAGTTGTCAGGAAGTGGAATAATCTGGAGAGTCAAGTAGTGGAGGCAAATTCCATACATAACTTTAAGAAGAGGTATGATAAAGCTCATGGAGCAGGGTGAGAGTGACTTAGTAACGACCAGTAAAGAGGCGGGGCCAGGAGATATGACTCGACCCCTGCAACTACATATAGGCGAGTACGCACAGGAGGAGCCAAGAGCTGTGACTCGACCCCTGCAACCACAAATAGATGAGTACAAATAGGTGAGTACACACACACACACACCCACACACACACACCACACACACACACACACACACACACACACACCACACACAAACACCTTGACAACAATAACACCCACT
The DNA here is from genome assembly GCA_009830355.1 of Cherax destructor. Classification (NCBI taxonomy): domain Eukaryota; kingdom Metazoa; phylum Arthropoda; class Malacostraca; order Decapoda; family Parastacidae; genus Cherax; species Cherax destructor. Next base: position 130,795 of record WNWK01000118.1, on the reverse strand, counting down.
TCCCTCTACACAGTGACAACAACGATAACGATTCACGCTTCGCATCATCGAATTACACTGTACAGAGTATATACTAGTCAAATATTAGAAACATATTCCTGGGGAGACGCTAAACATTTAGAAGCAATACAAAACAAGGGAATGAGAGATAATCAGGTTTGTTCCGAGGAAAGCAAGGATGGATTCAATTCCTGGAATTAGGTGTCTTTCCCCGGCTTCATGGCACTGCCATGAAGAGATCAAATAAAACATCTTAAACATATTTTTCACTTTACCGAGAAAAGCTCAGGTACGATATAACATTATTCACGAAAAGTGTAATATTAATCAAGTACAGTTTTATATTATGCGTGCTATAATAATCGTGTACTGTGTAATATTAATTTATTACAAATATTAATGTCAGGTAACGTGTAGCAGTTTTCTTACACGAGTCTCTGGCGTTGAGGTTAAAAGATTTTTTGAATTGGGTCTATAAGAAAAATATAAGAATTTACTTACACTTACGTTAGATATACGATGTTACTCTCTCATAAAATATGCTTAATGTTTATATCTCAGGAGACAGATTAGACCCACAAGGCTGTTGTGAGGGCGAAAATGATATGTATGAATGAAGGTTTATGTGATGGTGAGTACGTTAGTGTGAGTCAGTGTGTGTGAAAATGTAAAGAATGTACGATATTGTGTAGTGTAGTGTAGACTGTAGATGAATGTAATGAAGAGTGTATGTTTAAGAGACAGAGTGAACATGAGTGCGTGTGACTTGTGAGTCCTTCACATAAACAGAGTAGGAAGGATTCTCGGTGAGCTGTTGTGGTAACACTAGCCGGCCAATATGTCTTATCTGACCCACTCATCACACCAAGAAGGGCAATCAACATATAGATTGAAAGGAAAACAAGTTAGCGAGTGTTTGTAGTGTGTCCATGTACTTAAGACAAAGGCTCCCAGGTGTCGTTAGAGAAAGTGTTCGCTATACGGACGCTACATCAAGCCTGCAGGTTGCACCAGTCCAGGTCTTATAGAGGAGCTGAGATTAGCATGTAATTTGCGCACATAAAACAAGTCATTAATGCTAAACCAGAGCCAGCACCTTGACCGCCGCAGCCGCCTATTGTCGATATTTTACGGAGGAGTTCATAAAGGTTCAAGTTATGCCAGGTGAACTCAGCGCCTCCCTCACCGTTCCTTTGCCCATTCCTCCCGTGGAGGTTCTGATCAGATATGTCTATTTTCTGGGATATATTACAATTTGCATCTGATAATTCGCCTGGGGAGTTAATTTACTATTAATTAGGTACCTGAGCAAAATGCAGTGCTACTCGGCAGCAGGCTGCCTGGCGAGCAATGTGTGGTTTATCTTGTATCGGTCCACATTAGCATTTTCTGATTGTTTCGTCACTTGCAAGGTCTGTCTGGGTAATACCCAGGGAAGCAGGGGGCAGTATATTTAATGAAGCCAGCACATCTGCTCAACATACATTCAATGACTCGCTTCAGCAGGAGAGCAGATCCAGGCGTCGGTTAAGTTGGAGGGTTATGGGGCGTGAGGGAGGCCCATGAAGCTCGAAGCTCTGCCCGAAGGGAAGTCCAGGCGCCGAACAGTGGTAATAACAAACCCATCGTCACCGTCTCCGCCTCACAGCTTCCACAGTTTGCTTTCTACGCCGCGTTAACCCCAGACCATCTAAATTTTTATGATAGCCTGCGAGTCCCAATTACTAAACACTTGCTGAATTAGAGTTCTCTGGTTTATGACGGAGGCTGAAGGTGGCCTCTACATGTACCTGGAGCAGGGGGTGTCGACGCCTCCACCGGGTTACTGGTAAGTTTTACACACACAATCACGACGCTGGGGCGACCCCTTCACAACTCCTTAGAGACGAGTTGCATCACGTGTAGTCGAGATACAACGCTGCGTAATATTAACATTTTACATGCCTTCATTAAGATTATAATGACAAATACACACGATTACACCCCTTCTCTCCACACATTTCCAACGATGCTGAGAAAAGGTGCCAAACCACTGTGTGACCCAATAGCCTAAATATTCAACTACTTTGTCCATACAAGACAACTGCCAGAATATTGAAAACAAATGAGGTCCCCTATTTATAAAGATGGAGACAGACAAGAGGCACCGAACTGCTGGTTAGTATCGTCAATACTCTCAAAACGTTTGGTAAAGATAATAAGTAAACGAATATAGGAGCACTTGGAATAAAGAAAATTCTTTGCGGAAAACCCGTGGGCTTAACGATGGAAAAGCCTTCCTTAAAAATTTGCTGGAAATCACAGTCACAGAGATAAAACAAGAGTGACAGAGTTGATGTAAAATTAATAAGAAGAATACGAACAGGAGAGGACAGTGATAAAATTGTAGGAGACCTCGAAGGACAGCAGAGTGCTCAAACATGTGGCTTCTCGAGTTCAATTCAAACAGAAGGAAGGTCATGCGAATTAGTGAATTTGAGGGTAAAATCGTCATAAGAGAACAGCATGGACGAGGAGAGGCTACAAGTACCAGAGAGTGAAAAGGTTCTGTGGTAAATATAACTCCAAACGTATCACTAAAATTACACAAAAACTGTATAACGTCAACGGCATATGCAAGATGATAAAAAATCTCAGAACAGCATTCATTAACTTGGACAAAAAAAACTTCAAAACTTCATAAACGACTTAGGTTAGGCCAATCACTGATTATGTGACCTCAGAATGGAGCCCACACCTGGTCAAGTAAGAGAAGAATATCAAGAAAGTTTAATGGTTTGAAACAAGACTAGTATTAAAACTGAGAGGATATATAATGAGGAAGAGGCTAAAGAACGTGAACCTGGCAACATTGGTGCAAAAAAGGACAAGGAAAGACATGAGTATGATATACAAAATATTAAGAGGACTGGACAAAACAGATAGGGACAGACTCTGTATCAAAACTGCCATAATCAAGGGGACTGAAAATACTGAAGACACAGATGAGTCAAAGGAATGCAAGGAAATATTTCTTTAGATTAAAGGTGATTACAAGGTGATTAAAAATTGGAAAGACTTGGATGAAGCATTGGGAGAAGCAAATTCAATACACAGCGTCAAGGATAGATATAACGCCCTAGAGGTCAGTTAGAAGGGATGCTGTTCAAAGTAGTCTAGGATGCGATTCCAGGAGCTGTGAATCGACGCCTGCAACCACAACAAGATGAGTACACACACACACACACACACACACACACATATATATATATATATATATATATATATATATATATATATATATATATATAATATAAAATATATATATATATATATATATATATATATATATATATATATATATATATATATATATATATATATACACACATTCAATCCAAACTAAACTAATTTAACCTAGCTGAATTCGACAAGAATTTTCTTTTTTTTCTCTCTATAACTAATCTTTGGTGCTTTCTGAGAAGCTACAAAATTTCTTCACTTAATTTTTGTTTTGTCAGGATACTAACAATACCAAGAGGCGTTTAAAGCGGCCCCAGAGTAAAGTATGTAAATTATCAGGTCTTCTCAGGCACACAACTCTCTTAAACCAGGTTCCAAGAATACGTAAGCGACCTCCTTAAAATCAACCTTTTTTTTTATTATGTTTCTATGAGAATCCTGGGCTTATAATATTAAAAACCTAAATTAATAATTGATGACAATATACTCGTGTGAAATTTTATTATTCGGAACTGTAGTACTATTTATTACCTTGTTGCATATTTTCTGCACTAGGTTTCACTGATGGTTATTCCTGGGTGAAACCCTCAACACACGTACTCTAGGAAAGGATTTCTGTGCTCAAGCTTTTATTTTTTTGTGTATTGCTATTAAAATGTGATGATTCCAAGCTCTACACAGGACTTCTGGCTGAAGAAGATCCCAAACAGTGCAAACGAGACGTGGCAAATGTCCTATAGATCTATCCCGAGCTCTCCACAGGACTCCTTGTAAGTGATGATGCCTCCTAGCATTTGCAACGTAGTCGAATGTAATAGCTACTGTAGAAAAAAAAAATTACTCAGAGACAAACCTTCTGAAGTAAACTTAACACACTTTATTAATTTACTCATAGGTAAACATTAAATACTGTTTTAAAGATACTCAGACGCAAAATAAAAATGACAACAAGGTGGACTGAAGTAGAGGTAAACTTAAACAAAAATAAAGTAAAACTCTATGGAGTAAGCTCTATTCTTTTCAACCGGCATTCAGATGTTTATAGACTTCCGGAAAGTAATCAGGGGTAAGCTTTAGAGCATCCAGGAAGAAACTCAGTCGAAAAACATCTAAACTTTTCATAGATGTAGCTTTCTATTATTATTAGAATTCAAGTAACACTCATGCCTATATTATTTACCCAAATGATCTATTATTATTCAAAGAAGCCTTGTCAGAATTTAATTAAATAAAGGTTTTAGTATCATTTATGAAAGTTATTGTATTTAATTGACTAATTTCAAAGATATTTAAACAAAACCAGTCTACCGACACACAAGCATATCAAATAAGGTTTATGGCTATTTATATATGTAAATTATTCTCACCAAATCTGACGAGGTCTGGAATTTGTCAAATTAAACAATCTTACTAAGAAATGATAACAGCAAACAATTCGGAAACTTAATGCACAAGTAGATTTTTTCCTCTGTCATTATAAATACAAAATTAGCACTCAGTTGAAGTCGCTGCTATTTAATGCATTTCAATGCATTCTATGGAAATGATGGTGAATCGTCATGGAGCAACTTAGGGTTAGTCTCCAAAACACATTTAAGCTGCTGCATAAGGTATCCAGAATGACAATCGTCTGTGATTTTCACTGGAAATTTCTTCAGTGAGAAGATAGTGAGTGCGTGGAACACAGTAAGTAAGGAAGTAGCGGAGGTGGTGGCATTTATTTTTTCAGGAGAAATAAGATATCTTTCCCTCAGTCATTTGACTGAGGCCTTTCGCTAACTTAATGGTTCACCCCATAAAAGTAGTGACGACGCATCTTACGATGCGATGGAAGGTTTTCCACCCTATATAAAAATAGAGGATCCCTAAGTACTAGTGTCCTAATATTAGTGGTAGGTGAGATAAGCTTAATATATTAATTTAGGTTTAATTTTTTTTTATAAAATTCATACCATTTGTTTGCTGGATAAAAGTTTGGGCCCAGGAGGCAAAACTCGATCCTAGGAAGCTCGTATAGATAAGTACACACGTACACACAAACACACACACAAACACACACACACACAAACACACACACAAACACACACACACACACACACTCACGAGTGTGCGAAGCTAAAAATGACCAACGCTGTACCAATATATATACATAAAAAGGCGACAGAGAGGAGGCTATAAACTACAAGCCAGTATACCTGACATGAATACCATTAGGGTGATGGCGAAGATAATAAAAATAGATTAGTAGAACACAAGAAAAAACAGCATGAGTTTATACGTGTCAAATCCTGCGTGACGAGTCTAATCGAATTTCATGATAGGTTCGCGGGTATTAGAGAATACCCAAGGAGTATAGATGAACTGCATTTGTTCTGAAAGAGAAGGTAGAGTAATAGTGAGTTAGGAAGCAACAGGGTGTGACGGGGTGTGTCCCCCAAGGGTAAGCCTTGGGGCCCATTCGGTTCTTGACAATTGTGAATAATCTGCCAAGAGAAATAAGTTTCTTCATGTCATCCTTTGGAGATGTAACATTGATATGTAGGACTGCACGATGCTACAAAAAATGTATAAAATGTTGTACAAATAACAACTATGATTTCATCTCATTCAATCCCCATCACATTTGCTGCGATGCTGCAACAAATACAACGTCCCAACAAATAAAAGGTCACGAGGATAGAAACAGGAAATAGGATGCCAAACGAGGAGCACCAACTGAAACAACGACAACTATAAAATGGCCAAGGAAAAATAACGTTGGGATGGACATCAAACTGGACCTTTTGCCTCACTTATAAATAAGATAACATTTAAAGGCATATGTAAAGTTACCAAAATTCATCCAGTGTGAGGACGGTAAGTAAATGGAAAGTAGTAAAAAGAGAAATCTGAAATATAATTTTATACAGGGATTAAGAATTACGTACGAAGATCAATGATTATTGAAGCGCCATACAGTGTCTGGAGAATAGGAAGCAATAAAGATTGGCCATAGGAAAGGAAGTGTAGCTTCAGTTCCTTGGACATACACCCCTTCATTAGTATTAAGGCACAACCACTGAACGGAATCATTGAATGACATTAATAAAATAATAAAAGAAAATGCATTTTGACAATAATGAAAAAAAAGTCACACAATGCATAGCAAGCTTTTATTTGGACAACGTTTCCTTATATAAGCTTGTTTAGCAACGTGTGTTTTTTCTTCACTGTTATTGGATGGACGCCATTTAGATTCATCAGACACTGAGCAAACGTAAAGTACCACTGAATTACTAGAGACAAAAATATGTTAAAAAAATATATAATATAATTAAAGGAAAGACCATAGATTCAGAAAATATATGTCTGAACAAATAATTCAGAATTTTGGTCAAAACAAAATCTGACATTACTTGAGCAAATATTTCCCTTTCACTGTCATCATAAATATATATTATAAGATCAGACACCATATACGATATCATATATAATAAATAGAGGAGTGAATTTAAACCCAAAGATATTTAGAAAGGCAAAAATGAAAACAGAGAAAAAATATTATATATGTATATATATATATATATATATATATATATATATATATATATATATATATATATATATATATATATATATATATATATATATATATATATATATATATATATATATATATATATATTATATATATATATATATATATATATATATATAAACATATATCAATAACAACACTGCGACTAGCCGAGGACTGGAACCCATGTCGTTTTGGCCCGCCTCATGGTGAGCGAAAATCTCACGAATCTCTAACCCACAGGACCACCCAATCCTTCAAAGATCACGCACCCAGCAGAGCTAGGTGTTTTACCGTGATCAGAGGACATACGAGTGATTTTCGCTCACCATGAGATGGGCCAAAACGACATGGGCTCGAGTCCTCGTCTAGTCGCAGTGCTGTTATTGATTAAATACCACTCGTTCATGATTACAATAATATATATACTGCTTGTGGAGGCTAGTACACCAAACGGGGAGTAGAATGAAATTAGCTCTGAGGCACCCACACCATCGTATGCCCTCGGATCACGGTAACACCTCTAGCTCTGCTGGGTGCGTGATCTTTGATCTTTGAATTAATCAAGTATGATCCAAGGAAGAAAATGATCAAGAGTACTTTATCGATATCAAGGTAACCCAAAGAAGGGCAATAGATGATTAAAAAGACACAAGCACAATAAAAAAAATGTTTCGCAGATTACTTGTAATATAAATTATTGTTTCAGTTTAAACCTCAGATTTTTCCTCACATTTATCTCTTTATTTTCGTGATAGTCAAGAAAAAGAGAGGTAGAGAGAAAAAAAAGAGAAATAGAGAGAGAAAGAAAGAAAGAGAAACAAACAGTATTCATAATCAGAAGTCAGGTGCTCACCGTGGCCACATGAATTACAATTTACGTGACAAATGATAATCAAATTTAACTTCACTATATTTTTACATGAGCCCTAGCTAATGATGGGTCACGCTGCTGACCATGCACATTGGACGAATATAACAATCCTACTCGGCCATTAGCAAAGCGCTCGTGCATCTCCTCATGAATATCCACGCTTTAGCACTTTACTATACATAATTTTTTAACATGAAATGTATTGTCAGTAACACAGTAAAAATCTGATAGAATGCATTTTGTTTATTATATAATTTGTCGAGATATTAGGGAACTAAACTTTCAGACTCTCGGATGTGTTATTATCATTAAAGAAATGAGAGATTATCAGGTGTGTTTAGAAGAAGGGGGACGATTGTTTCAATCTCTGTGATCAACAATCCTCCAGGAGCACCAGAGCACCTCCCTCCAGGGATACATTGACTTTAAGGTTATAAAAATGTGTTTATTTCAAGCAGTAAGTGTACACGTAATATAATCATCCGTACAGAATCAAGTAACCAGGGTGATGTTTCCGCTGATAAAAGTCTTACTTTTGGTTCTATTTGTCATGCATATTAAACAAGAGTGGTCAACCTTTCTCCCAATATCAGTTCATTAGCGGCGAATTAGCATAATAATATCAAATGTAATAACCTTAATTTTCATTAATATTAAGGATAATACAATTATTCAGCTCATTAAGCCGAAATATTAATATCAGGGAAACGTAAGGAATGTATTAACTCTCTGATAATTACATCAACGATAAGCATATCACGAGCACGATTTGCAGCGTTTTTGTGCGGATTATATTAGTGATGAAAATTACATTCCAGGAGCGGATCTGATCGCTGGTAGATAATATGAAAGGTCAGTTACCTAATGAAACTCAATTATACGTCCCTCTGTGACACAAACAATCATTTAAAACAAACCCAAAGTGGTTAGGTCTCTTAACCTTTTATTCCTGTCGTTTCCTATTTTCCCACAACCTTCTTTCCCTGCTTATTATACCTGAATCCTTCCCTCCTCCATTCTTGTTATCCATATAACCGAGCAAAAAACTATCTAATGCAAATATTGCATTCACAGTCACTGATATTTCGAGTTAGTATTTTGAAAATAATGACAATAGAAGTGCTGTGAGTAGTGAGAGTCAGCTGCATTTTACAGCATGTCGGAACATGATTTGAAATTAATTTCGGGGTTAATTTATTACCAGGTCACACTCCAACAGCACATGAAATCACAAAGACCTTTCATTTCCACTAACTCCAGTTTAAGATCAAACGTGTTTGCTAAGTACTCAAAGCCCCTACATCTTAAAACCTCTTTTTTTGTTAACGAATCTTTCACGTTTGATTGTTTCTACCTGACTACACCAAACCCGTTGTGACCATACAGCACCTGGGAAATGGGAGACAGTTGGGATCGATCCGCGGAAAGGGAAGGTAGTTCCAGTTCCTTGAATCAAAAGATCTTCCCAAGTACCATGCTCACACCCCTTCCCCGAAGAATCAGACACTGATATTTAACCCTGCTTTTGTATTTCTTATAATTTATCTTTTATCAATATCCCTTATGTCATCCTTTACCGATTTATCTTATACTTTCTGACCTTCACTTGAATTTTCCCACCGTTCCTCACTCTCTGCTTCACTATCTGCCTCTTTCTACCCCTCGGTCTCATAATTTAGTCTCCCTTTTCCTGTATTTAAGCTCCCCATCTCGCCAAGTCAAGTATATCCTTCTTCTCTTTTCCCTTTCCATCTCTCATTTATTGATTTCCCTTTTCCCCATTCCCAATTTTATTTACACCCATCATCTCCTTCCATCCTTCTTTATCTTATTTTCCCAGCTTCCATCTCCATCTTACTTCCTAATTGTTACTCTGTATTTACAATTATTTCTTACCTCTCACTCTCATATTCTTTCCTTACTCCTCTCCTCTCCGTCTCCCTTCCCTTTCATTTGGCATTCTTTCCCTTCATCCCCTTCCCTCTTATTCACCCACTTTTCTCCCCCCACTCCTCCAGTTCCTTCCCTCCCTTCTTCCACAACCGTATTACCTCCCCTTCTCCCTTTTCACCTCCTTCCCTCACCTGAATGAACGATGACCTAAGGCCGACAAGCAGTGAAAAAGATACTGTTAGCAGTGAAACATTTCGTGTAACGTTTCGCCTCGTACAGAACCGGACTTTATGAGATATCTAATTGATAAAGTTCAGTATTAAACGAGAAACGTTTTAACAAACGTTTCTTCCCCGTAAACATAGTGTCATTCTCACCATGCATCACCTCCTTAAATCCTTCGTACTTACCATCTTCCTCCCTCCTTCGCCTGCTTCCCTTCCCCTCACTTCCCTCTCCCATCTTCCCCCCTCCTCTCCCACCCGGCACAGCCTCTGAAAAGATCATAACCAGTTCGCAAGTCACCTCCCTCAAAGATTAGTGCAGCAGACATGCATAAATAAAGGTTCTTCAGCTCCGGTCCATCCCATCACAAAGATTATAACATTAGAATTTTAAATGTTCGTTCTGGAGCTAATTAGTGCGAGTCCTATTGCAAACCCGCTGAGCGAAAAGATGTGAACTCCCCCCCCACTCCTCCTCCACCTCCTCTTCCTCCTCCTTCCTCTACCCACCACCTTCACAGCATCATGGCCGTTTCGTTTTGTTTCGTCACGTTCTTCAGATTTTGGCTCAAGGTATTTTTCTTTGAAGGGAGCAAGGGAGGCTGGAAGATGGTGGAGATAAAATAAGAGGAGAGGAGAGGAGAGAGAGAGAGAGAGAGAGAGAGAGAGAGAGAGAGAGAGAGAGAGAGAGAGAGAGAGAGAGAGAGAGAGAGAGAGAGAGACAGAGAGAGAGAGAGGGAAAAGAGAGAGAACCATTGGATGATTACCAACATTAACTGCGACAAAAGTTTCTGTTGTTGATCATATTGAAGCACTCAGTGAGAACACCTTGAACCAGGTGCAACAGGAGAAAGAGGAGGAAGAGGAGGAGGAGAAGGAAGAAGGAGGAGGAGGAGGAGGAAGAGAGGCAGGAAATGGAAGAGAAATGTGAAGTGAGGCATCTTATTCCTCAGCTAGACTGCAACACTTTATTCCAACACTCCATACAAATACTCGACACAGCAACATTCGATACACGACTCACGACAAACACTCGACACACACGCAATCGACTAATGACAATATGAAGAGATATTTGCAAAGTAATGTGCATTTTATTGCTAGTTGTGTGGGTCACTCAGCACTAAGAGTGGTGAAGGCTCGATCCTCCATTCAGTCATAGTAGTCCAGTCTCTTGGTCCGCTAATCACAATCCGTCAACTGCCACTGGAGCGTCCTTTTCTCAGGCTATTTTCCAGGACCGCCCAAAAAGATTCCGAACCCGCTGGCAACAACATTGTTCTAAACTGAAGGACAACAAAATATTTTCTATTAAATAGCAAATAAGCTCCTGACCCAATTCTCATCGATGTCGGGCGAGGGGAAACAGCGCTCACACCTTCACAAATCAGCCGCACAAGACTCGAGGGGAAACAGCGCTCACACCTTCACAAATCAGCCGCACAAGACTCGAGGGGAAACAGCGCTCACACCTTCACAAATCAGCCGCACAAGACCTGCATGGATACAATAAGGAAAAACTGTGTTTCTCTACAGGATTGACTATCAATTCACCATATATATTAGTAGACGGTCCTATCTATCAGAGAGGACGAAGAATTTATTAACTTTCGATATGCCTTGACCCCCTCACTCAAATCACCTCTCACCGATAGTCTCGCCTTAGGTGGTAACTCCTACGATATTTTAACAGAAACTAACCTATTGTATCAACTATTATAATAATTAAACAACATTAACTCTTAACTCCGCTAATCCCTACCCTTACACCTTAAATCACCTTACGTGTTCGGCGCTTTCTTTCGAATAGAATAATAAAGCTAATTACTTAGAGTGATGTATTAATGACGTCCAGTGTAGCCATGATCATTGTCGACTCCAGTGGATCAGTTCCGACATTGATTATCCTTGTGTCAGGTATTTATACTGAAAATTATTTCAAGGAAATGTAAATATGATACTTTTTATGTTACTGGGGATGAGGTGGCTGTTTGTGGTAATGATGGCGGGCTGTTGTTGAGGAGGTAGATGACGTGTTTCTAGTGTTTTGGTAAATGGTAATTGTAATAGCTCTGGTGGATGTGGCGATGACAGTTGTGATTGTGGTGGAGATAATTATGGTGATAATGAAGCTGATAGATATTGCGGTGGTCTTTGGAAACATCGATGTAGAACTTTTGGTGGTGACGATTATGGCAGAAAAATTGGTTACAGCTTTATCTCTGGCAACGAAAGAGGTGGCGGTGATGGTAATTATGGTAGTTATAATGAAGGTGATAGCTGTTTTGGTAGTTGTAGTAGTGTGTTGATGATATGGTATTGTGGTGGGGTCGGTAAAAAAATATGGGGTGGTAGTTGCTGTGTTGGAGGTTGTAGCTGTGATTATTGTAGTAATAGTAGATATCGTAGTAAAAGTAACCACGTAATGGCAGTGATGGTGATAGTTAACGAAGGGGTGGCGATGAGTATTGTAGACTTAGTGGAGGCGGAGATGGTGGTGGTGACTGTGGTGCTGGTGGTGCTTGGAGTAGTAGTGGTGGTTGCAGAAGTGGGCAGTGAATGTAATGGTAGTTGTGGTGGCAGTTGCAGTTTTAGCTAAAGTGGCGGCGGTACTGGTGATATCGAAAGGTGTTTGTGGAGGAAGTTGTTGTGGTAGTTATGTTAGTTGTGACGGTGATGGTAGCGGTGGAGGTAGTAGAGATGGTGGAAGATGATGGTGGCAATGGTATAGGTTGTGACAGCAGCAACAATAACAGCATAAGCAGCTACACTAGCAGCACCAGAGGCAGAGGTAGTAACAGCAGCAATAGCACAAGCTGTAAAAGCAGCAGCAGCAGCAACAGCTAAACCAACTGTGTCAGAAGTAGCAACAGCAGCAGCAGGAGCCACAGTACCACCAACATCAGCAGTAGCAGTAAGAGTAGCAGCCGCAACAGCATTATCATTAGCAGCAGCAGCAGCAGAAGCAGCAGCCGCAGCAGCAACAACAACATGGCGGTGCATATATTAACAAACACTAATTAGAAGGGGCAAAATACTACTCAGCCAGGCAAGATAGTGGTAATTAAGTCTACCAACCTTCCCGGTTATTCTCTTCTTCATGTATATATATTTTTTGAAGCAACTTCTTCCATAAGGGATTTGTTGAATATATATACTCTAATTGGCTCTGCTGTAATTGTGTCTGGAGTGAAAAATGGCAGTTTTATAGGGTGGTTCGGGATAACTAGGGCTCTCTGCCTTTACGGTCGAGATTGGCTTAATGCACTGTCACGGCAGGCAGGATGCTGATTAGTTCATTACCTGATGGTTAAGTAATTACCGCGGGGAGCACCTTGCTGCCCCGCGTATTATGTATATTGTGGATGATACAAGCCAAGTTGTATGATAAGAACACGAAGGAGGGGCTCCTCTTGTCTCTCTCGTGGATGATACAAGTTGTGTGAATATTTTTAATGTAATTTTTTATGTAATGGCATTAGTACAGGATAAGAGATGTTTGTCTTCATTGAGACCTCAGTCGCTTTTCATCTTTAAGTTACTCAGGACACACACACACACACACACATACACACACACACACACACACACACACACACATGGAATACGTAGCGACAAAGTGCAAGGAGGCAGAGGAACGGTTTATACCCAAAGGAAAAAGAATAAATGGGAAGACAAGAAAGAGCCCCTGGTTTACCCAAAGATGTAGGGAGGCAAAGACTCAGAGTGCCAGAGAATGGAAAAGATACAGAAGGCAAAGAACCCAAGCAAACAAGGAGATTAGTCGAAGAGCTAGAAACGAGTATGCACAGGTACGGAGGGAGGCCCAGAAACAGTACGAAAACGACATAGCATCGAAAGTCAAGTCTGACCCGAAACTGATGTACAGCCACATCAGAAGGAAGACAACAGTAAAGGATCAGGTGATAAGGCTGAGGAGGGAAGATGGGGAACTCACAAGTAATGATCAAGAGGTATGTGAGGAGCTCAACTCGAGGTTTAGGGAAGTATTCACAGTGGAGGAAGGGAGGCAGTTGGGTAGACAGGACAGGGTGCATCACCAACAAGGGATGTATCGAGTGCTGGGGAATACACACATCTGAGGGGAGGTGAAGCAGTTACTCAGTGACCTTGATACCTCAAAGGCAATGGGTCCGGACAATATCTCACCATGGGTCCTTCGGGAAGGAGCTGAGGTTCTGAGTGTGCCACTTACCAAAATTTTCAACACATCCCTTGAAACTGGGCAGCTACCTGAGATATGGAAAAGGCCAACGTAGTCCCCATCTTTAAAAAGGAGACAGAAAAGAGGCACTAAACTACAGACCGGTGTCACTTACGTGTATAGTGTGCAAAGTCTTGGAGAAAATCATCAGAAAAAGAATGGTGGAGCATCTGGAGCAGAACAGGTTAATCAACGCCAGACAGCACGGTTTCAGGGAGGCAAATCCTGTGTAACAAACCTCCTGGAGTTCTATGATAAAGTAACAGAGGTAAGGCAAGAGAGAGAAGGGTGGGTTGACTGCATTTTCTTGGACTGCAGGAAGGCCTTTGACACAGTTCCTCACATGAGATTAGTAAAAAGATGGAAGACCAAGCGTGTATAACAGGAAGGGCACTGGAATGGATCAGGGAATACCTCACGGGAGGCAACAACGGGTCATGGTGCGTGATGAGGTATCACAGTGGGCGCCTGTGACGAGTGGTGTACCGCAGGGGTCAGTCCTAGGACCAGTGCTATTCTTGCTATATGTGAATGACATGACGGATGGGATAGACTCAGAAGTGTCTCTTTTCGCAGATGATGTGAAATTAATGAGGAGAATCACATCGGATGAAGACCAAGCAGGACTTCAAAGTGACCTGGACAAGCTTGACATCTGGTCTAGCAACTGGCTTCTCGAATTTAACCCCACCAAATGCAAAGTCATGAAGATCGGAGAAGGGCAAAGAAGACCGCTGACAGAGTACAGGCTAGGTGGACAAAGGCTACAAACCTCATCAAAGGAGAAAGACCTTGGGGTGAGTATAACACCAAGCACGTCTCCGGAAGCACACATCAACCAGATAACCGCGGCAGCATATGGGCGACTGGCAAACCTAAGATTAGCGTTCCGTTACCTTAACAAGGAATCGTTCAAGACACTGTATACCGTATACGTCAGGCCCATACTAGAGTATGCAGCACCAGTCTGGAACCCACACCTGGTCAAGCACGTCAAGAAACTAGAGAAAGTGCAAAGGTTTGCGACAAGGTTAGTTCCACAACTCAGGGGTCTGTCTTATGAAGAAAGGTTGAGGAAATAGGACTAACAACACTGGAGGAAAGAAGGGTCAGAGGAGACATGATAACGACATACAAAATACTGCGGGGAATTGACAAGGTAGATAGTGACAGGTTGTTTCAGAGAGGAACACAGAAACAAGGGGACACAACTGGAAGCTGAAGACTCAGATGAGTCAAAGGGATGTCAGGAAACATTTCTTCAGCCACAGAGTAGTCAGGAAGTGGAATGGACTAGAGAAAGATATAGTGGAGGCAGGAACCATACATAGTTTTAAGACAAGGTATGATAAAGCTCATGGAGCAGGGAGAGCAGAGACCCAGTAGCAGACAGCGAAGAGGCGGGGCCAGGAGCTGAGTCTCGACCCCTGCAACCACAATTAGGTGAGTACAATTAGGTGAGTACACACACAAACACACACACACACACACACACACACACACACACACATCAATTAGCTGACCTCGAGTGTACTTCAAAGTTTTACAATGACCTTAAGTTTTCGAAAGATCCGGGGGCCCTATTACACATGTTTACACAGCCTCGGTAAATGAACCAACCTGACCACAGCACTGGTCAAGGAATATAGGGCTCAGCCCTGCCTTCCCTCAAATATATCTTGATCCTAAACAGAGCTCCAATAAGAGCTGAGTACCTCGAAAAATGAGTTCTAAAGAGCCCTAGCCTTTTTGAAAAAAAATCTTCTATATTTTAGAACCATTTATTTCCGGGCGAACATTTTGAAGGTCATTTCTTGGGGAAAATGAAGTCATTAACCCAGATTACAGACCAGAAAAAAAACGTGTTGGTGATGGGTTCCAGAGTCAAGGAATTGGAGCTCCCTTCTTCCACGTATCTAACCTGATTATCTCACATTCTTCAGACGCTCTCTGATTCCTACAAATATTGAACTTCATAAATATATGACTTTCATTAAAAATAATAATAGCTCTACTAGGACAAAAACTACTGCTGCTGCTATTACTACCATTACTACTACTTCTACTTTAATAATAATAATAATAATAATAATAATAATAATAATAATAATAATAATAATAATAATAATAATAATAAAATTGCTTAGTGTATTCACATAACGATTCTTAATTAGAATGAACTTCAAAAATTTTACTCGGTAAGTGCACTTCAGTACAGACAACCTGAATGGACATGGGTCACCTGTCTGACCTTTCCATTCAGAAAATTCCATCTTTGCTCCGAAAAGAAATGAACAAAATATGAGGTCACAAGGGACTGATGGCACCAAATTAGGTCTGAGAGGGAGCGGTGGTCTTAAATTAGGCCCAGGAGGGAGCTGTGGCCCCAAGTTAGGTCCCTGAGAGAGAGAGAGAGGTGGCCCCAAGCCAGAGGGCCCTCGACAAATGCATCTTGGTTTAAGCTGCAACACTCCCGCTTACACTAATTATCTCGCAGCCTTATACAGCAATAATTTGGTCAGTCTGGAGTGTGTATGTGCATGTGTGTGCGTGTGTGTTCGTGTGTGTGTGTGCGCGCGGTGTGTGTGTGTGTGTGTGTGTGTACTCACCTATTTGTGGTTGCAGGGGTCGAGTCAAGCTCTGGCCGCCTCTTCTGTGCTACTAGGTCTCTCTCCCTGCTCCAGTGTGTGCTGTGTGTGTGGTGTATGGTGCGTGTGTGTGTGTGTGTGTGTGTGTGTGTGTGTGTGTGGGTGCGTGTGTGGGTGCGTGCTTGTGTACTCACCTAGTTGTATTCACCAAGTTGTGGTTGCAGGGGTCGATTCACAGCTCCTCGCCCCGCCTCTTCACTGGTCGCTACTAGGTCACTCTTCCTGCTCCATGAGCTTTATCATACCTCTTCTTAAAGCTATGTATGGATCCTACCTCCACTACATCACTTCCCAGACTTTTCTACTTCCTGACAACTCTGTGACTGAAGAAATACTTCCTAACATCCCTGTGATTCATCTGAGTCTTTAACTTCCATCTGTGACCCCTTGTTGCTGTGTTCCATCTCTGTAACATCCTGTCTCTGTCCACCTTGTCGATTCCTGTCAGTATTCTTTATCTCTCCTATTCTCCAGTATCGTCAGGTCGATTTCCCTTAACCTCTCCTCGTAGAACATACTCCTTAGCTCCGGGACTAGTCTTGTTGCAAACCTTTGCACTTTCTTTAGTTTCCTTACGTGCTTGGCTAGTGTGGGTTCCAAACTGGTGCTTCGTACTCCAATATGGGCCTAACGTACACAGTGTACAGGGTCCTGAACGATTCCTTATCAAGATGTCGGAATGCTGTTCTTAGGTTTGCTAGGCGCCCGTATGCTGCAGCAGTTATTTGGTTGATATGCGCCTCAGGTGATGTACCCGGTGTTATACTCACCCCAAAATCCTTTTCCTTGAGTGAGATTTGTAGTCTCTGGCCCCCTATACTGTACTCCGTCTGCGATGTGTGTGTGTGTGTGTGTGAGAGAGAGAGAGATAGATTGAGAATTCAAAGAGAGGGAGGGAGAGAAAGAGAGAGAGAGAGAGACTACTCACCTCTTTGCATTAAGTAAACGTAGCTAAGGAAAGGTTGCAGCTTGGAGATCGCTGGACACACACGTCCGATATCACTACACACAGTTCACTGCAGCTTCTTATAGACACTGAGCCAGGTCGTACGCAACGAGGAAGGTCGTACTCAACTAGCCAGATTAACACCAATCCACTAAACACATAAGCAGATCGTACAATTCAGAGGTGGAGAACCTGCGGCCTGTAGGCCGCATGCGACCTTCTGAATGAATTAATTTTCTTGAAGTTATTATATAATAATTAATACCGACAAAATACCGACCTTTTTTGCAGAATATCAAATCAAAATTTCTTGAATGCGGCCTTATTAATTACAGCTAACTTTAATGCGGCCTTCCAACATAAAATGGTTCCCCACTCCTGTGCCCTAGATGGTATCATCAGTTAGCCTACAAAAGGAAAGTCGTAGTTTTCACTTAAGATTTTGTAACTGACGTCTAACTTGAGCCGAGCACTGAAAAAACAGTAGTCAGAAGCCGAGTCTCGTAATAAGAGGGACACACGCTGAGAATTCAACGTGCACCCCTTTCAGTTTAAGATTGATGTATGTACAGAATTCAACATGTATCCCTATTGATACGAGAGAAATGCACTTTTAGAATTCAACGTCGTTGGACGTCGTTGGCTTCCTCGTCGGCCACCTCGCTGCCGAACACATTGCCACCTGGTTTTCTAATCTATATGTATTTTTTTTGTAATCTAATCTAACGAAGGATAACCTGACGCATTCTAACCTTACATAACATAATCTAACAATCTAACCTCACCTAGATAAACCAAACCTAGTTTAAGATAAAGAAAACAAGCATTTGAGGAAGAACTGAAAACGCCGTAGAGATGTATCAGATGTGAACATTTAGATATCCGCGGATGCGTATGAGGATGTCTTACTTATTTTGCGGATGCGGATGTAAGAAATTGTGCGGATGTTCCGTGGATTCGGATGCTGATGCATATGCGGATATCTGTTTGCAGTAAAAATGCGGATACGGATGCTATATCCGACACATCACTAAATTGTAGGGCCTTGAGCCACAGCACTCGCAAGGTGAATTATTATTACTTTTATTGTTAATAGTAGTGGTAGTAGTAGTACTAGCAGTAGTAGTAGCAGCAGCAGCAGCAGCAGCAGCAGTAGTAGTAGTAGTAGTAGTAGTAGTAGTAGTAGTAGTAGTAGTAGCAGCAGCAGCAGTAGTAGTAGTAGTAGCAGCAGAAGCAGCAGTAGTAGTAGTAGCAGTAGTAGCAGTAGCAGTAGTAGTAGTAGTAGCAGTAGCAGTAGCAGTAGCAGTAGTAGCAGTAGCAGTAGTAGTAGTAGTAGTAGTACTAGTAGTAGCAGTAGTAGTAGTAGTAGCAGCAGTAGTTGTAGTAGTAGCAGCGGCAGCAGCAGTAGTAGTAGTAGAAGTAGCAGTAGTAGGAGAAGAAGTAGTAGCAGTAGTAGTAGTAGTAGTAGTAGTAGTAGCAGTAGCAGTAGCAGCAGTAAAATGGTAGTAATAATAACATTTAAAGTAAATAGTAGTAGCATAGGGCGTTCTTTGTTGTTGTCTGAAGAATAAAATAATCACAATATTTCGGCTGGATCATTTCACAAATATCCCCCACTTCTCAGGCACCGTCTTGTTGAATCAGCCCCATACACAACTTACTAATATGAATGAACTTTAGCCGAGGCTTTGCTTCTGTAAATACTTGCCTTTCTCAACACACTGTCAAATGCTCTAATCTTCAGAACACTCGTGACTTGATCTGGCCATGGTCTCTTCTTCTCATTTCCTCTTGATCCGTCTTCTCCATTTCGATTGCAATTTGCTTTCTTGTGTCTTACCTCTTTCCGTTCCCAACATGGGCCAGTAGGCCTACTGCACTTCTCTGTTTTCTTGCGGGCAGATGTTAAGAGTGTTGAGAAACTATAATCTCCATCGCCTTGAGATACAATTTACTCTCGTCACTCTCTCTCCCTTATCTCTTGGATATTTTATCGGAGTGGGTTATGTCCCCGCGGGGGTATTGTCCTGTGTCCGTGGTTCAGCAGGTCTCCAGCTGCGCTCTTCTGTCCTTTTGTTCTTATGTATTACCACAACTACGACTAATTCTTTCATTATTATTTTTACCGCAAATGAAACTCACTACAACTACTATTGCCACTACATCAATACTACAAATACTGCTGTTACCTTTTCTTCCACTACTACCACCACTAATTCTACTGTTACTATTTCTACTACCATACCAACTACTACTCCTGTCTCGTCCTCCCTCCTCCCGTCCTTTCCTCTGGCTTTCTCTACTTTTTTGTTCTCGCTCAGTTGTGACTTGATAATTTTCCAGGACAGATTCAAATGTTGTCATAAGTTTATTTTCCTAAGTTCAGGTTATTTGTGAATTGTCGTCTGAACGAAAAATAATAAAATGTCTTATGAGTTCGAATCCCTCCAGGCGTCTTTACATGCTTTCATGCAGTAAAATAAAAAAATTCCAAATTATTTCTGCAATAAAGATCAATAAAAATAAGTGTATATAATCTGCTAAACTAGCCGTAAAACCGAAAGAAAAAGTTCCTACTGCGTACAAAAAAAAAAAAAAAAAAAACGTAAAAACAGGATTAATATAATAAAGAATTGGACAAAAAAAATGATGCAGAAATCAAAGTGAAGCGACCAAATGGAGACAAACGACGCACAATTCGACAAATTTTATAAAACTCAACATGCGACACACAGAAAAAAAATACAGGGGCCGGCGAAATAAATTCGAACATGCGGCAAAAACTATAAAATTGGTGAAACATTTAAAAAAAATGTAGCAATATCGTACACTCTATTAAATGGCTAAAACAAAAAGTACATAATTAATTATATAAAAACTCTCTCTCTCTCTCTCTCTCTCTCTCTCTCTCTCTCTCTCTCTCTCTCTCTCTCTCTCTCTCTCTCTCTCTCTCCTCTCTCTCTCCTCTATCCTTTATTTATGCACTCACACACACACACACAATATATATATATATATATATATATATTATATATAAAACTATATTACAAACTCATTTAAATTAAGTCCTTTCTAAAATTGTTCTTATACGTTTTAAAGATTATGTCTTTCATTTTTTAAGTTAAAATTGTATAATTTTTACCAATAGTAACTTAAAAACCTACTAACTTATTACCAAAAAGCACAATTTGAATTTACCTAACCAAC
>WNWK01000118.1:0-105000 GCA_009830355.1 Cherax destructor | reverse complement strand
TGCTTTGGATATTCCCTATTTCCAGTGTTTACTTCCCCAGGCTGGGGCTGCATGTTGGAGTAAGTTATGTCCTAAAGCTTTCTTTGCTAAGGTTCCTGATAGCTGTTCTTGAGTTAACTAGTTTTGCAAATGCTGCTGAAATTATACAGTATATATTAGTAGTGTTTTTTTCGTGGAGGTGGTGGTGTTTGCAGGCTGGTGATGGTAGCTGGGAATAGTAGTGGAGTGGTGAAATGATATTACCAACACTCATTAAATTTTGGTGCCAGGGAGAGTGGTGTAGTGATATTGCATTAACGACTCAGTAACTTTTGGTGTCATTCCCTGTGCTGGGTGGCTGACTTATTCAATTGAACTGACGAGTGAACATAGAGATGTATTATAAATAAGTTATGCGTCGTCTGTATGCGATAGTACATTTTTTTTGTCGAGATGGACCGATTGTCATGTTGGACACACCTGTCAACATCGGTGGCCGAGGGTATATGTTGCCCTTGTCGTTTTAATAATCACAGATGCGCATTTATGTAAAAATCAATTACTAATGAATGGTCAGATTCGATGACGCAGATTTGTTAGAGAGTCGTAGGTATCAGCCAAAGTACTCGAGACTGTCAGCTAGAAACCATCAGCTGTCCTCGTAAACCTAAAGGTTTACACATTATAAAAATGGTCATACAAGGGTTATAAAGCTAGAAACCAGCAGTAGTGAGGGACATACACACAATGACTGGAAAAATTAAGAATAAACTGAGTGACCCGAAATCAACTCAAGCGTCTTAAATGTTTTTTTTGTTTTTTTTGGCAAGACTTTTAGTTTAACAAATACCTCAAAGGGTGTGAGTGCATGCTGGCGAAGGGCTTCTGACCTTAAGAATTGGAGCTATCTTCCCTTGAATTAAACCTTATTGTCTCCAGTTCAGTGACATTTACGAGTCGAAAGTGTCTCAATGCCTAATAATAATAATAATAATAATAATAATAATAATAATAATAATAATAATAATAAATAATAATAATAATAATAATAATAATAATAATAATAATGATGCTACCACTACTACTACAACTACTACTACTTATAATATTAATAATAGCAGTGAAACAAAAAAGTTCCAGTAATTTATATTAATATGGAACGACACCACTACCACCATAAGCACCCTAACCACTACTACCACAACCATCATCAGTATCACCACTACTACCGCCAGCTCCCACCCTACAACTAAATGTACTCTCACAGCCACCAGCTGCTCTTCTGCAAGCATCGCTTCAATTACCAACACCAGTACCCCTCTACTACGACATCCCCATAACCACCATCAGGGCCTTCTAAAAAGCATTGCTGCCCCCACTACAATTACAGTTATCACCATCACTACCAACCTAATCACTACCTCCACCATCACTACAAACATTACCACTACCACCAACAACAACAAAGTCACCATTACCTGTATATCACTACAATAAACACCATCAATATCACCACCATCACCCTGTATCCTTCTTCAGCACCTACACCTATACTACCACCGTCACCACCAACCACCACCAGTGCTGCAGAAATCTACATAGCACATTTGTCATATACACATTTACAGGCTATTTATGTTTACTCAGCTGTAAATAATTGTATGCATATAGAACTGTAACCACACTACGCGTAAAACACACACACACACACACACACACACACACACACACACATGTAGTGGAGGCAGGTTCCATACATAGCTTTAAGGAGAGGTATGATAAAGCTCCCGGAGCAGGGAGCGTGACCCAGTAGCGGCCAGCGAAGAGGCGGGGCCAGGAGCTATGAATCGACCCCTGCAACCACAACTAGGTGAGTACTAGGTGAGTACACACACACACACACACACTCACAATATATATATATATATATATATATATATATATATATATATATATATATATATATATATATATATATATATATATATATATATATATATATATTATTCACCATTCTTCTTCTTTTTCTATACTCCTCTCTTCATCACTTCTGCTTCGTAATATATATATATATATATATATATATATATATATATATATATATATATATATATATATATATATATATATATTTTTTTTTTTTTTTTTTAATAAAAAAAATAATATATATATATATATATATATATATATATATATATATATATATATATATATATATATATATATTTACGAAGCAGAAGTGATGAAAGGAGGGAGGAGTATATGGAGAGGAAAAGATAGGGTAAGAGAGTGGTGAAGCAATGTAAAAATAAATCAAATGAGAGAGTGGGTGAGATGTTATCAACAAATTTTGTTGAAAATAAGAAAAAGTTTTGGAGTGAGATTAATAAGTTGAGGAAGCCTAGGGAACGAATGGATTTGATAGTTAAAAATATTAGAGGAGAGTTATTAAATAGAGAGTTAGAGGCATCGGGAAGAGGGAATATTTTGATGAATTGCTAAATGTTGATGAAGATAGGGAAGCTGTGATTTCGTGTATTGGGAAAGGAGGAATAACATCTTGTAGGAGTGATGAGGAGCCAGTTGTGAGTGTGGGAGAAGTTCGTGGGGGCAGTGGGTAGAATGAAAGGGGGTAAGGCAGCGTGGATTGATGAGATAGAGATAGAAATGTTAAAATCAGGTGGGGATTTAGTTTTGGAGTGGCTGGTTCTTTTATTTAATAAATGTATGGAAGAGGGTAAGGTACCTAGGAATTGGCAGAGAGCGTGCATAGTTCCTTTGTATAAAGGCAAAGGGGACAAAAAAGAGTGTAAAAATTATAGGGGAATAAGTCTGTTGAGTATACCTGATAAAGTGAATGGTAGAGTTATTAGTGAAGGAATTAAGAGTAAGACGGAGAGTAGGATAGCAGATGAACAAGGAGGCTTCAGGTAGGGTAGGGGAAGGGGGTGTAGACCAAGCGTTTACAGTGAAACATATAGGTGAACTGTATTTAGATAAGGGTAAAGAAGTTTTTGTGGCATTTATGGATTTTTAAAAGGCGTATGACAGGATGGATAGAGGGGCAATGTGGCAGATGTTGCAAATGTATGGAAGAGGACGTAGGACGTAGGTTATTAAAAACAGTGAAAAGTTTTTACGAGGATAGTGATGCTCAGGAGAGAGGGAGATTATTTCCCATTAAAAGTAGGCCTTAGACAAGGATGTGTGATGTCACCATGGGTGTTTAATATATTTATAGATGGGGTTGTAAGAGAAGTGAATGCTCGGGTGTTGGCAAGAGGTGTGGGGTTAAAAGATAAAGAATCTAACACAAAGTGGGAGTTGTTGCAGTTGTTCTTTGCTAATGACACTGTGTTTTTGGGAGATTCTGATTAGAAGTTGCAGAGGTTGGTGGATGAGTTTGGTAGGGTTTGATTGGTCTATGAAAGATGAGGTGAATCATAGAATTGACGAGGGGGAAAAGGTGAGTGGTGCACTGAGGAGTCTGAGGAGACAAAGAACTTTGTCCAAGGAAGCAAATAGAGGAATGTATGAGAGTATAGTTATACTAACGCTCTTATACGGGTGCGAAGCATGGGTGGTGAATGTTGCAACAATTAGAAGACTGGAGGCAGTGGCGATGTCGTGTCTGGCAATGTGTGGTGTGAAATAATGCAGAGAATTCGTAGTTTGAAAATTAGAAGGAATTGCGGGATTACCAAAACTATTATCCAGACGGCTGAGGAGGGGTTATTGAGGTGGTTCGGACATTTAGAGTGGATGGAACAAAATAGAATGACTTCGAGAGTGTATAAATCTGTAGTGGAGGGAAGGCGGGGTAGAGGTCGGCCTAGGAAAGGTTGGAGGGAGGGAGTAAAGGAGGTTTTGTGTGCGAGGGGCTTGGACTTCCAGCAAGCATGCGTGAGCGTGTTAGATAGGAGCGAATGGAGACAAATGGTTTTTAGGACTTGACGTGCTGTTGGAGTCATAGCAGGGTAATATTTATAAAGAGATTCAGGGAAACCGGCAGGCCGGCCTTTAGTCCTGGAGATGGGAAGTACAGTGCCTGCACTCTGAAGGAGGAGTGTTAAAAGCCTTTTCCCCTGCTCTGCTTATTAGCTATACTCCCTTTCTAGGTCAAAGTTAACACCCAATCTACAATTTTGAGAATTTCCGTGTTCACTAACCCATAATTAGTAAAGAATGACTAGAATTATTTCCGACATCTTTCTGCTGTAGACCAGTGCATTAGATATCTCTGAAGAGGTAGCTTATAGTAGTTACCTGATTTTTTTTTCTCTTTTCCTTCAGGGAACGATTCAGTTAACCATCGGCATATTAACATAATGGTATATCTTGTTTCGAAGAAGGTTCGTATTGTTTTTACGATGCATAAGTGCCAGTTTGCTAATTTTATAAATTTCAAAATTGCAGTCTAGTCTAGAAATAACTTGAGAACTTGCAACACTAGTGTATGAAACATAAAAAGATGTTCGGAATAAATCGTAGTTTGTAAGTACTAATGTGCTAATTTTATAAGTTTTTTTTTTCCTCAGACACTTTAAAAATGTTTATTTTAAACAGTGTCAAGTTTTAAGACAGACGCGTCAAACCAAAATAATTTTATTTTTATTGTTTTAAGTTCTGTATGTCCAAAGTTGATAACTTTCTAAAATAGTTAAAAAATGGCATTGTAGCTTCAGACTTCAACGTAGGTTAATTTTGCTTACAGAAAGGCTTGCATTGTTTTTGAACTGTGTGTGTTTTAATTAGCAAAATTTATTAAACTAATTTGGATATTGATTTTCATGGGATTTCTGAAGAATGCCTCTCTTGATAATTTTCAAACTGTCAGTATTTTTGCATCTTTAAAGAAAAGTTAGGATTATTTTGGGTGTCTCTGTGACAGTTTTATTGAAAAAACTTGGAATACTGGTATTAATGCAATAAGTTGTGGATGCCTCATCTGATTTGCTTCAAATTTTAAACACTGATACATTTCAATTACAGAAATAGTTAATTTGTTATTGGACTGCGTATGTTCCAATTCTCAAACCTGTACTTCAACCCCTCAGCTGTCTTCGTCTAGTAGCTTTTAGAAAGCATGTGTATGCTAGGTTCCTTTAATAGCTAAATAAAAAAAAATGTGTTTCTATGTGAGCTTGTGCTACATTTTCCTGGGTATAAAGTGTCGAGTCTCACTGCATTACACAGGTTCACTCCTCAGCATAGCAGCAGTAACACAACTCGTAAATTACCATCCGAACCACAGCATCTCAACCCACAGCACCAGAGCCCTACCTAATCTCCACCTCAATCAGCTACAAATGACGAAAAAGATGGCTGGAGTAAAGCTGGTGTGCAATTGTTGTCGCTGCAAGTGTCGGGAGCGGCATCAGACACCACACATCTGGTCTCCACGGCGCATCCAAACGTATTCAAATGACGCATCGGCATCAAAGGTCGACCGCGATCAAAATATCCCCACCACGCTGTTTTCGATCTGGCGGGGCTTAAAAATTCCCCACATATTCATCTTGTTTGCCTTTGCTGGGAGTAATGGTTCCCGTTTTTAATACTGACTCCTTTTCATGCTGTGGCTTTTTCGTGTCCATTCCTTTTCATCTAAGGTTCCGCTAATGCTCAGCAATTTGCATTTATATTCACCTTTGTAAGATGAGGAAATTCCCCCCATTAATTTTCACATTTCTCTGACTCTCAAATGCATTAGTATTCACATCTATTATTTTCATTGTCATTGCTCATTGCCTAGTAAACTAGATGACATTATACATTAATGTAATCTTAGTCAGCCCAAGATTTATGGAAACTACACCTTCATTCGGAACAAAACATCTTTCTCATTTCAAAATTGATTCGTATTCCAATAACTGTTGCTTTAAAAACGTCTCCTTATATTCCGTGTTTGCCAGATAGAGAACATTTTTACATCTCACCTTTCCGCCATGTTAATTATAATTACATTTGTATTTGCATTTATATTTGTATTGAGGTGTGCCAGATTCGCTTCTGAAATATTGGAATTAAAACTGGAATTGAGTTGTAATCCCGCGAAATAAAGTAGGTTTCTCATCATCTTATCATTATTCCCGAGGCTAGGGCGGTGTGGAGGGGCCCACGGGGTTACCAGGATGACGCCAGACCAGGATGCAGCAAGAAGAGGTCGAATTAAGAAGAGGACAACGCAAGAAGAGGATGAAGCAAGTGGAGGACTACGCAAGAACAGGACGACGTCAGACTCTGACGTCACTTAACCAGGGGTATGCATGACATGAATGACACCACACCAAGGTAATGCCAAACCAGTTTAATGGCTGACCAGAACGACGGCATATCACGATAACACAAAGTCAGGACGACGCCAAACTAGGATGACGCCATTCTTGGTGGTGCCAAAGAAACGTGAGACCAGAGCGACGCAAAAGCCAACTGGTGGTTCATCCTGAGTGAAACAATATTGATTTGAAGAACTTGTGTTATGATGATCCCAGGTGTAGACACCGTGGCTTCTGTTTACGCCTTTCCTCCCCTCCCACTCTAACTTCCTCCCTCCCTTCCTCCTTCCTTTACTGTGCTCCTCTCTCTCTCTCTCTCTCTCTCTCTCTCTCTCTCTCTCTCTTCATTCTCATCAATCACCTCTCTTCTTTTCTCTTCTACTCTCTTCTGCGTTCAACCTTCATCCTTCCCTCTATCCCTCCCTACCCTTCCTCTCTCCCATTCCTGCTCCATTCATCCTTCCCCTCATCCTGTCTCCTCCCACTCGACCTCCCTCATCCTTGCTCCCCACATAAGCCAGAAGAGCACCGAGAGGGAAGCCTTCCAGACTTAGTTTCAAATCGAATTTATAATATACAAGGCTAATTTCCAAGATGTAAATGAAGGCGAGTAATTAAGGATGATGACTTCCCGACGCGCTGATGTCTTCATCCACTCAACCAACCACCCACCAACCAGCTCCCCAACACCCATCTACCAGGCAACTAGCTACCAGCCTACCCAACTAACAGCTCCCTCACCCAGCTGCTAGACTGTGAGCTACCCACATAGCTACCAGCTTCCCTCAAAGAGCTATCAGCTTCACCCACCCAGCTATCAGCTCCCCCACCCAGTTACAGCTTCTTCACCCACCTATCAGGTCTCTGATACCCACCTGCCTCCATCTAAACTCCCACCCCATGCCAACATCCCAGCTACCTATAATCTCCCATCTTCTTATGATCCCCCACCCACCTAAAACCTCTCCCACCCATCTGAACCTTCTTAACGTTAAATTAATAACGTGTACAAAGAGCTGTGAATAATCTTGGCGTCGCAAGACCAGAATCTTATTTGTATGGTAATGTTGTGTGGAGTCAGAGAGATGATTACATTAATAGAAGGTGATCAATTCAAGTTATTACGTATTTTGTCTCTGCTTTGTGGTGCGCTTGTGGCTCTGGGTGAGGCAGGAGAAGTAGGCAGGAGAAAGAGAAGTGGAGGAGGAGAAGGAGAGAGGAGGGGAAGAGGGGGAGGGGGAGGTGGAGGAGGAGGAGGAGGAGGGGAGGAGGAAGAGAAAAATGGTTAAAGGGGAGGAAGAGGAAAAGTAGGACAAGGAGTAAAATAAGAAAAAAGAGGAAGAAGAGATAAGGTGTTGGAGGGAGATGAGGAGGAGGAGGAGGATAAAGAAGAGATGGAGGAAGAAAAGTGAATAGAGAAGGAGGAAAAAGCAGAGGAAAAGAGAAACAGAGGATTGGGAGGTGAAGATGAATCTGAAGAGGGAATAAGGAAGGAGGAAGGAAGAGCAGAGGAAAATGAGGATCAGAGAGGGAAGAAAGAGACGTAGGTTGAGAAGCAGTGGGTAAGGGGGCTAGCAAGAGGAGAAATTCGAAGAAGAATATAGGAAAGTGGATATGGAGAGAATAGGATGAGGAGGAAGAAGAGGAGGAGGAGGAAGAAGAAGAGGAGGAGCAGGAAGAGGAGCAGGAGTAGAAGAAGGGACATAAGAAGTTCACAAGAGTAGAAGAAGAAAAAGAAAACGATAGCTGAGGATCGAGGTGTGTTTCTTCACATGTGAGCTCTAACGAGGCATTTATCAACAAGTGCTTGACGTTGGCTGAATCCTCCTCTTATGATGTGTCTGTTGTCACGTTGGCTGAATCCCCCTCTCTTAATGTGTTTGTTGTCACGTTGGCTGAATCCTCCTCTCGTGATGTGTCTGTTGTCACGTTGGCTGAATCCTCTTATAATGTGTCTGCTGTCACGTTGGGTGAATCCTCCTCTTATGATGTATCTGTTGTTAAGTTGGGTGAATCCTCTTCTCATGATGTGTCGGTTGTCACGTTGGCTGAATCCTCCTCTTATGATGTGTCTGTTGTCACGTTGGCTGAATCCTCCTCTTATGATGTGTCTGTTGTCACGTTGGCTGAATCCTCCTCTTATGATGTGTCTGTTGTCACGTTGGCTGAATCCTCCTCTTATGATGTGTCTGTTGTCACGTTGGGTGAATCCTCCTCTTATGATGTGTCTTCTGTCACGTTGGGTGAATCCTCCTCTTATGATGTGTCTGTCTGTTGTCACGTTGACTGAATCCCCCTCTCTTAATGTGTTTGTTGTGCCGTTGGCTGAATCCTCCTCTCGTGATGTGTCTGTTGTCACGTTGCCTGAATCCTACTCTTAGGATGTGTTTGTTGTGACGTTAGCTGAATCCTCTTCTCGTGATATGGCTATTGTGTCATATGCTTCAGGAATTCAATGCCTCATCATTCGTGTCTTTAGTTTTGTTTATCTACTGAATTAATTTTTTCCCGATTTGTCCTATGATTTGTTGGTTTAGAAAGAGCTGCCATGGACACCTGGTAAATTAAGTTTGGATCGATTTTATAGCACTGCCTTAGTCAAAACGCTCTGGGAGACAAATTTATTACTATCACTCTGGCTCCACTTTTTTCTTCGTTTTTCAACTGTGGCCTCTCGTTACCTCTGTTGCTGGTACTATGAAATCTTTAGTTTTTTCTTACATGTGTGTATATGAGTGCTTGTGTTCGTGTATGTGTGTGTGTGTGTGTGTGAGGGTGAATGATCTGTGTAGTGTATAAAAATGTATTCCTTGAAAATATGCTTTAAAGAACACGGACGCGCTTCTTCAGATCAAACTGTTTTGTATATCTAGCAAAAAAAAATATGCACAGACATTCTAATATTTAAATTTGTATATATATGTTTTATGTACGATTGGTTGTATATTTCAGTGCATTTCATTCAAAAAATAATGTATCTATGTGAATGAAATGCACTGAAAGTACTGCAACCAATTGTACATAAAACATGTATATACAAATTTAGATATTAAAATGTCTGAGCATAAAAATCTTTGCTAGATAAACAAAACAGTTTAATAAGAACAAGCGAGTCCGTGATCTTTAAAGCATATTTACAAGGAATACATTTTTATGCACTACACACACCATTCACCCTCCCACACACACACACACACACACACACACATACAAAGGGATGTTAGGAAGTATTTCTTCAGTCACAGGGTGGTCAGGAAGTGGAATAGCTTGGGAAGCGATGTAGTGGAGGCAGGATCCATTCATAGCTTCAAGAAGAGGTATGATAAAGCTCAAGGCGGCCAGTGAAGAGGAGGGGCCAGGAGCTATGACTTGACCCGTGCAACCACAACTAGGTGAGTACACACACATACACACACTCACACGAACCCACACACACGAACCCACACACACTCACACTCACACACGAACACAAACACTCACACATACACATGTCAGAAAAAATAATGGTTTCATAGTACCAGCAACAGAGATAACGAGAAGCCACAGTTGTAACACGAAGAGCAAGTGAAGTCAAAGTGATAGTAATAAATTTGTCTCCCAGAGCGTTTTGACTAAGGCAGTGATATAAAACAGAAAATAGTAATTAACGAAGACGGGACACCACTGGTATAACTAAGCTTCAATAGATCCGGATTGGTAATTACAAGTAAATAAAAAACCTCTCAAACATCAGGTCACATTCACTGCATTCATGGTATAAACTTTAGTAATAGATACCGACAAGTTGCTTTAAAAAGACACATAAGCAAACACTAGGATATATTAGAAAACGTTTCGGTCCTGGGACCTTGATCACTTCGTTGTTGTTAAGTGATCGAGGTCCCACGACCGAAACGTTTTCTAATAAATATGTCCTACCTTCCTACCTGGAGTCTACCTTGATTGTATTCCGGGGATCAACGCCCCCGCGGCCCGGTCCACGACCAGGCCTCCCGGTGGATCATGGCCTGATCAACGAGGCTGTTACTGCTGGCCGCACGTAGTCCAACGTACGAACCACAGCCCGGCTAATACGGCACTGACTTTAGGTATCTGTCCAGTTCCCTCTTGAAGACAAACAGTGGTATATTGGTAATGTCCCTTATGGCTGGAAAGAGGCTGTTGAACAGTCTTGGGCCTCGGACACTTATTGCGGTTTCTTAGTGTACTAGTGACGCCCTTACTTTTCACTGGGGGTATGTTGCATCGCCTGCCAAGTCTTTTGCTTCCGTAGGGAGTGATTTCTCTTTGCATATTGGGAACCAGTCCCTCCAGAATCTTCCAGGTGTCGATTATGATATATCTCTCTCGCCTGCGCTCCAATGAGTACAAGTCAAGTGATTCCAGGCGTTCCCAGTAGTTAAGGTGTTTGATGGAACTTATACGTGCAGTAAAGGTGTTTGCTTACGTGTCTTTCTAAGCCAACTGCAGTCATACACGGGCTCCATACACCACACACAAAGCCCCATATATCAAAAACACACACACACCACCATCCCTACATACACCATACAGCCAACGTGTCAAGTGATACGTATGTAATTATTTCTGTCAGTTTTATTCACGTGAAGGTCAATAGGTAAGTAATAATGGTCTGAAGTGAGCATCAGGCAAGGGATGCTTTAATTAATTTGTAATTACCTGCCATTACCTGGTATACAATCTAATTTACATACGATACCATCCATTGGCGCCTTGGCAGCCTAGGAAGACAGGTATGAGGGGAGGGGGGAGGAAAGTCGAGAGATGTCGAAGGAACTGAAGAGGGAAGGAGAGGAAGTATTCGCCTAAGGAGGAGGAATAGAAAGAAGGGAAGACAATGGGAGGAGGTGAAGGAGGAGGAGGAAGAGAGAGGGAAAAGGAACGTACTCCGTTATGACGAGAATGTTGGAGAAGGGTATGAAAACTATTGGTAAAAAACGAGGCAACTCAAGGTGAGGTGCCAGAGCACGCGTCTTTCTCACAGAGTATCGCTCAGAGTGACCTTGGTGTAGTGTGTGTGCGTGTGTGTGTGTGTGTGTGTGTGTGTGTAGTGTGTGTGTGTAGTGTATGTGTGTGTGTAGTGAGTGTGTGTAATGTGTGTGTGTGTGTGTGTGTGTGTTTATTTGTGTGTGTGAGTGTGTGTGTAGTGTGTGTGTGTGTGTGTGTACTCACCTAGTTGTGGTTGCAGGGGTCAATTCATAGCTCCTGGCCTGTGTGTGTGTGTGTGAGTGTGAGTATGAGTGTTATTGTGTGTGTGAGTGTGTGTGTGTAGTGTGTGAGTGTGTGTGTGTGTGTGTGTGTGTGTGTGTGTGTGTGTGTGTGTGTGTGTGTGTGTGTGTGTGTTACAATTTTGTCCTAGGCACATGTCGATTAGACACTAGGCCTGTTGTATGTATGTGTGTGTATATATATGTACTCACCTAGTTGTTGTTGCAGGTGTAGATTCATAGCTCCTGGCGTGTATGTGTGTGTATGTGTGTGTATATGTGTGTATGAGTGTATGTATGTGTGTGCATGTGTGTGTATGTGTGCATGTGTGTATGTGTGCTGTGTGTGTGTGTGTAAGTGTGTGAGTGTGTGTGTGTATGTGTGTATGTGATTCTTAGCATTAGTAGTAGTATTAATTTTATAAAACGCTAAGCATATTCTAACTCCTCGGATCAAGAACCCTCCACCAGCAACAAGACAGAAAACAAAAAGTAACTAAAAGTAAACAAAATAGGAAAAAATCTTAATTTTTAATTCATAGGGAAGTGCTAAACCCATAAAGGCCTTGCAAAGCAATGGGGAACAGCAGGCAATAAGATTTATCCTAAGGGGAGTGGTAACTCCAGTTCCCAAGATCAAGAACCCTTCACCGGCGTCGAGGCACCTTCCTCGTTAGCTGGAAATATGAGAGTTATCGATAATAAATGATCTGGTTGAAGGTCGGGTACAATCTGGTCTTAAAATTTTATATCTGTAATTAAGTTCTTTCTGCCTGGTTAATTTGTTTTCTCTCTCCATTATTCAACTCGTTTCTAAAATTGATGCGCGGCGGGTTCATTTAAACTAAGGAATATTAGATTCCTGAAAAATCATATTCCCCGATCTACCTTCAATATTTATGCCATAATTTTCCAAAATTTTGAGTTTTAATCCATCAGATATATATAAATATATATATATATATATATAAACATGTCGTGCCGATTAGGTAAAACTGGTCAATTAGCAAGAACTCATCTAAAATTAAGTCCTTTCTAAAATTTTCTCTTATACGTTTAAAGATATATATTTTTCATTTATGTTAATGTAAGAATTTATAATTTTGTACCAAGAGAAACTTTGAAAACCTACCTAACCTTATTAAAACAAGCGCAATTTAATTTAGCCTAACCCAACTAAATATATTTTAGATACGTTAACATTAATTTAATAATAAACAAACACAATGAAATATATTTTTTTCGTCATGTTCAGAATGATTTTGGCGAAATTATTGCATACACAAATTTTCACTTGTCTTATATGGCAAGGTGAGCGTTGCTATTTAAGCTAAAATCGCAAGTTTTACCTAATCGGCACGACATATATATATATATATATATATATATATATATATATATATATATATATATATATATATATATATATATATATATATATATATATATATATATATATATATATCGCGTCGAATAGATAAAACTGGTCAATTAGCAAGAACTCATTTAAAATTAAGCCCTTGCTAAAATTTTCTCTTATACGTTTAAAGATATATATTTTTCATTTATGTTAATGTAAAAATTAATAATTTGGTACAAGAAGAACCTTAGAAAACTTACCTAACCTTATTATAACAAGCGCAATTTAATTTACTCTAATCCAACTAAATATATTTTAGATAAATTTACAATAATTAATAATAAACAAACACAAGGAAATATATTTTTTTCGTTAGGTTCAGAATGATTTTTGTGAAATTATTTCATACACAAATTTTCGCTTGCCTTATTCGTTGCTATTTAAGCCAAAATCACAAATTTTACCTATTCGTCACGTCATATATATAAATACTGCTAGGTAGTAAGATGGTAGACAGCAGCCGCCAAGGGTGGTACTACAGTCCTGCCATGTGAGTGTAAAACGGAAGCCTGTAATTGTTTTACATGATGGTAAGATTGTGGGTGTCTTTTTTCTGTCTCATAAACATGCAAGATTTCAGGTACTTCTTGATATTTCTACTTACACTTAGGTTACACTACACATGCATGTACAAGCACATATATATACACCCCTCTGGGTTTTCTTCTATCTTCTTACTTGTTCTTGTTTATTTCCTCTTATCTCCATGGGAAAGTGGAACAGAATCCTTCATCTGTAAGCCATGCGTGCCGTAAGAGGCGACTAAAATGCCAGGAGCAAAGGGCTAGTAACCCCTTCTCCGGTGTACATTAATAGAGTTAAAAAGATAAACTTTTGCTTTTCTTATTGGGCCACCCTGCCTCGGTGGAATACGGCCGGTTTGTTGAAAGAAGAAATATACTTGGTCACATTTCATAATGTACCTGCTGTAGAGGATTCCATAAAGGGATCCAAATATACAGACCAATTACTCTTCTCTGTTTCCGTCCCCATGTGGGGTATTAATGAGCATATACAAGTAACATTTAAATCGGAACGTAATTCGAGAATGTATTTCCCGTATGGCTCCATGTTCAGAGTTTTGGGACCGATAGGAAATCAAGTTTGATCCTGGTTTGATCCTAGTTCATTGAATGAAAAGCCCTTCATCAGCAGGAAGCAACTTCACCATTTAAAAGAAAAGAATAAATCATCCCGTGATTTTTCATAATTAATTAAAAGCCAGCCCAACATCTTAGAACTAAGTAGTTACTTTGAACAGTAAGGATTAGCTTTACACTCGCTTCAATTTCCTCCCCTAAGAAATCTATAATGCAAAAAAATATTTCCCCGAATCGTGAGAAAAGACATATGCGCAGTATTAGAATATTTTAATGAGGAAACGTTTTGCCACTAATGGCTTTGTCAGTCCTGAGTCACATTTCCCATTTATTGTCATTTTCCTCATCTTTACAATTCCTTAGACTCGCCACTTCTACTACTGTACCTCATAACTTTAGTATGGGTGTGAAGACACAATATGCAGAACAATTTTATAATGGGACAATGTTTTCACTCTTTGTAGAGCTTTGTCATGGCTCGATGAAGCTCTTCGCACAGCGAAACGTTTTCGTCACATCAATATCTGTCTGTACCTAATACTCACTAGTCACTACCGGAACTGCTAACACTGAAATGCTGTTTTCATTGTTCTACTAATTTTTTTCAAATTGTTTACCTTATTTCCACGTCTCATTCAACCTCTTCAAGATTCACGCTGTTCATTCACCTCGTTCATTGTTACCACTGTTCACCTTTATCTTATTCTTCATTGTTCACCTCGACATTATTCACATTGCTCACCTAATACACTTTGTTCAATGAAAATAATAAGTCACAGTTGAAGGCCATTTATTTATCAACGCTATCCAGAGGTGTTAGGATTATCTGTTAATTTTTATCCTCTTTTGCGTTTTTGACTTAAAATATCATAGGCCTTTTCTCCCTCGCTCTTCATTCTGATAAAAAAGGCACAGGTACAACTTAGGTGTCTCTGTTGGCGAAACATTTCGCTATCACAACAGGCTGCTTCAGTCGAAGACGCCTGTTGTTCAGGCAGTCAGGTTATTAAGCTTGAGGAATTGAACATCTACCAAGACTGGCGGACTGATCACGTCAAAACTGCTACTTGTATAGTCTCCGGTGTTATATTCACCTGTATTCGACTGAAGAAGCCTGTTGCGCAGGCGGAACCTTTCGAAAATAAATATATCCAAGTGTTGCACATGTATTTTATGCATCAACTTGTCTGTGTTGTAAATCATCATTATTTGATTCCCCATTGTTCTGTTTACGAGTTTTTTTACTGTTCATTTGACATGATTTCCTCTCGCTTGCTGTCTACCCCTCCTCCCTCTCTCTCTTTCCTGATTTTCCTAATGCTGCCTCTTTGAGCGCGTGCTCTCTAGTCTGGCTACTACCCAAGCCTCTTCAACCACTGTTATTATCTCGACAGTGTTACTAGTTCCCCTCATCCAGCTCCCCTCACTCACACACACACACACACACATCTCCCCTCACTCCCAAACACCCCTCACTTACTCCCTGACACACACCTCCGTTTACATACCTCCCTTCACTTCCTCACACCCCCTCACCCACATGCTCTTGCGTCCACTCCCTTACACCCTCAACACCTAACTTCCTCACACAGTCACTCCCTGACACTCTCACACCATAACACACTTACACCCTCCCTTTCTCACTCCCTCACACTATCACACCAGCTCCTTCCTCCGAAGCCCACAACAACAACCTCCATTTTTTTTCTCTCTCCCTCACCAATCTCCCTCCCTCTCTCCCTCCATCATTCTATATCACACTTCCCCTTCCTCGTGCATTTCCCCTCTTCCCTTCCCTCTCTCTTCCTGCCTCTCTCCATCGTTTCACCCACGCACTTACTTTCTACTTTTCCAAACAGGCTTTCCTCCCTATTTTCATGTCTTCTCCCCGTCTCTGTCTCTCTCTCTCTAGGCATCCTCTCTCGCTCTCTGCCCTCTCTCTCCCACTCTGTCTCCTCTCTTCCTAAAAAAACCTCCGTTTCTCCCCACTCCCTTTTCCCTTTTTCCATTTCCCCTTTCCCCTGGCTTACGAGTGGGTGTGCACAATATGTAAATATTCTCCTGTTGTTGTTAATGACATGTAATTGGCCATTCGCGTCCCCCTCTTGTTCATCCCACTCTGCTCTTTCCCCCTCTCCTGTTAGTCTCTCCTCTCTCTCACCTCCCGATCTCCCTTCCCCCCCATTCCTCTCAGCTCTCCCTCCTTTCTCCTCCTTCATTCGCCCTCCCCACCCACTCCTTCCTCCCTCCTCCCCAACTCTTGCATCCTCTCCCCAACGAGAATCCACCCTAGCCATCACCCCCTTGGCTCGTCCACTTGTAATTATCACGGCACGCTGGACTTAGACCTTTGTGGAGCCGGGGCACAAGGCCATAATTATGCAAGGATGGAAGGCGATGATTTTCCATTTGTAGGGGCTCGGCCCTGACCGGGCGAGCTAGTGTGTGTGTGTGTGTGTGTGTGTGTGTGTGTGTGTGTGTGTGTGTGTGTGTGTGTGTGTGTGTGTGTGTGTGTGTGTGTGTGGTGTAAAACAAATGGCTTGCCACTATCCACCCCAAAAGTCTTGTGTTTCAACAATTTACAGCTTCAAACAGTTGGGCTTAGCACCTTCCAACATTGAAGTACTAAGAGTGCATTGGAGCTCATGGGAGCATATAGGAAAACAATGTAGTACACTTGTACACATGAAAACATTAGAGTACAAAGAGTACACTGGAGAAAAGGAAGTACGTTCTACTTTATACATGGGTACCACAAGGGAAAAACATGGGGGTACAATGGAGAAAACTTGTACATAGAAGTACATGGTGGTGCCTGGTAGTGAGTGCATTGGGTCTACATTGGAGTATACGGGTGTGCGTGAAAACATAGTAGCACATAAAAAAGGTAGATAGACGAAGACTTAATAAACTATATCAAAGCTATCTGCTGAAAGAAGATGTTCACTACCCTCCACTTCTTTCGGCAACACTTAAACAAATTAATTGAGAAAAAATTACCGCTTCATACTGAAAGACGTGCGTGGATATTAATATGAATTTACGGGTTAAGAGTTAGTTCATGTTGCTGAAACATTCTGTGTTTCAAATTGTTCTTCGTCTTGGTATTTGTCAAATTTGATTAGTAGCATCATGGGCTGAATTTGTTTTCACATCTTTCGATTCCTTAAAAAACGAAGAGCCTTGCTTTCAGTATTACTTCGTCGGGGTTGTTTGTTTTTACAAATACGTGATGTACTATCTGATCCCTCACCAGTTTTCCTTCGTCTTGTGTGTAATTCGGGTATCAAAACTGGACAGTATATTCTATCTGAGAAATGCTCAGTAATAAGGTTTCCGATAAGCGGTTAGCTTTGTTTTTCTAAGTTCAACATAATTTGGTAAATCACCACTTCAAATTCCTTCTCATCTTCTGCTTAAGGTAGTGACTGTCAGAGGACTTCATGATAATGAGTGACATCGTTATAACCAAAATGTTTTGCTTTGCACTTGTCACATCGAAACTCATCTTCAGCGTGTGCAGCCACTGCGTCAACTTATACAGGTCACTCCTACATTGAAAACACTATGTTTCCCTACATTGGACTATGCTAAACTTCAGTATTTATCGCTTGATAGTATCGTTACAGCCCTACCGAACACTTTTTGTCAATATAGAGTGCTATTCACCCCTACATAGGATTATAAGTTTCTAAAATAACACCCTTAGTCCTAACGTAGCAATAGACTCCTATACATAAATTAAACAGAAAAAATAATCAGTCTCAAAGCATTTTACAAGCATTTATAAATACAGCGTTCAACATCAGTAGAGAACACTGTACCTTATGAATGTTATAAAACGTATATAACGTATATAAAACGTTCCTTTATAATACTATGAACCCCTATAAAATATACGTAACTATATGTAAGCATACATACATGTATACGCTACTACAGAAGACTATACGTTAATGGAGCCTCCAGTAAGGACATTATATAGAGAATACACAAACAGCCTGAGCATAGGAGAGAGGAGCTTACGACGACGTTTCGGTCAGACTTCAACCATTACAAACGTCGTTATAAGCTCCTCTCTCCTATGCTCAGGCTGTTTGTGTACTGTTCTAGTCACTGTATTGTGCCCTTTTGTTATTATATAGAGAACTATGCGCCTTCATACCATCGCACAAGACACTATACAGAACCATTAGTACATTATTAAACACACTAGACTAAAAAGTTGCATTTTTTTTTTAATTTGAAAACGTGAGAAAAGATGATTTTCTCGATCTTATTCATTTCTTGCAGAAGCTCTCTCATTCCATTCACCCTCGTAACACCTTTCTCATCCCCTCTTCACCCCACCCAGAACACCTTCCCTCTTCATCCCCAAAGAACCTTTCCGTTCACACTTCATTCCCCAGTTTCTCTCCTAACCCGTAGCACTTACTCTCTCCCACGAAACTACACTTAGCTCTCCTATTCCACTTCCCACCTAGCAGTTCTCCCAAGCATGCATGGTATTGCTTCCGTTGCTGACTTTGTACTTTATAATTATCAGCATTATCGATTCTCCATCCAGTCATCTTGCAGTCATTACCCCTACGACAGATAACTTCCCCTCAGAGATAATACCCCCTCCCACCTCCACCACCAATCCCACACCGTCACCACTCCCACCCCCAACAACGGCAACCATCACTAATCTCCCTGGTACTATAACTACCCCCCGTCCCCCAAACTACTACTACCACCACTCTCCCTTACCCCAAGTACCACCATCACCCGTACTAAATCCCCCTGCATACAAAATATTGATCGTCCTCACTCCCCTGCTTTGATTATTGGTCGCTCATTATCGCGTATGATGAATCGCGTAAATTACGCACATCTACGGGGGTCATTTGATGAATTCGTTTTCAACATAATATTGTCACAGCGTGTGGTGGGCCGCCAAACCTCGCTACCCCTTACACAACTATACCCTTTAAATATATTGTATATGAAGCACTAAACCCGTATGAACCATTCAACTCAAGGAGTGGTGGAGGCTCGACTCTTCGCCACCAATAATTACTTTAATCACTTAATCTTCCCGATTCCTTTTTTTCCCCACTTTTACACGTTTCTAATATATACCATTGCCGATAATACGTTAAATATATCGTAATTTTTGCCATTATCTGTGATCTTTTATATAAAACTTAAGTGTTTCATTTTATGATTATAGCTTTTGATCTCATTCAATTCATGCAATTATTTTTTTGTCTCGCTAGTGGAGGAAAGTGGGTTATAGTGTGTTTTACGCCTGTATGTTTAATGGGGGCGCCTCTCACTTCATACGTGGGTGGTGAGGGTGGATAATGGGTATGTGGGTTGTGGTGGTGGGAATGATTTGGGGGATTTGTGATGGTGGTGGATGGTGGTGGTTAGAAGGGCGGTAGTGAGTGGTGGTGTTGTAGTGGTTGTGGTGCTGGTGGAAAGGGTGGTAATGGTAGTGGTGGAAGGAAGAGTGGTGGTGGTGATAGTGGTGGGAAGGGTGGTAGTGGTGGAAAGAGTGGTAGTGGTGGCGACAGTGCTTGTGGTGGTAGGGGCGCTGTTGAGGGTAGAGGGTGGTGGTGATGGCGGTGATGCTGATCATTATTATAATCGTCATTACGAATATTATGTGGATAGTTACAGTAATGATAAAGACATTGATAATGAAGGTGAATGCGAAGATAGTCATGATAAAAGCAGTGACACTGATAGTAATGAGGATAACAATAACAATAGATGATGATGATGATAATAATATTAATGATAAACATCCACCTGGAACTGTGGCCCTAACTTTGACCCTCGTATCGACCCTCAATTAACCATGGCATAAAACATTTCATGGGCAGGGAGTTACGAGTTTAGTGCTTCCCCATGAATACAATAATAATAATAATAATAATAAATAGTAATAGTAGTGGTAGTAACAGTAGTAGTACATACCGATTAGCTCCAAGGCTTACAAACTACATAACTATAGACCTCTACCTCGCTGCTCCTTGAGTTTCAGAACTATTCAACCACGATATTAAAAGAATTATTTATTCATAGCAATTCCAGTATTAGCTGTTTACGAATTAAATAGTTCCACACCTAAAAATTACATCCTTGACAACAATGCTACTCTCTGACACACTGCAATAATTCCAGTCTTCCGTCCGCGGCACAAAAGTTTCAGTCTTCGTCCTCAGCACAAAAGTTCCAGTCTTTGTCCTCAGCACAAAAGTTCCAGTCTTCGTCCTCAGCACAAAAGTTTCAGTCTTCGTCCTCAGCACGAAAGTTCCAGTCTTTGTCCTCAGCAAAAAAGTTCCAGTCTTCGTCCTCAGCACAAAAGTTCCAGTCTTCGTCCTCAGCACAAAAGTTTCAGTCTTCGTCCTCAGCACGAAAGTTCCAGTCTTTGTCCTCAGCAAAAAAGTTCCAGTCTTCGTCCTCAGCACAAAAGTTCCAGTCTTCGTCTTCAGCACAAAAGCTCCAGTCTTCGCCTTCAGCACAAGAGTTCCAGTCTTCACCTTCAGCACAAAAGTTCCAGTCTTTGATATCTGAACAATAGTTCCAGTATTCACCCTCATCACTATTAGCACCGACTTCTACATTACTGTCAAAACTTATTTCTATTAATGTCCTTACGTCCTCCCTCAAAATGCGACCTACCACACTAACACCTAGATATCTATTGCTAGGCGAACAAGGGTAACAGGTGTTATTAGATGCCCATAAGATTGCCAACCTAACGTGCTACCACTGCCACCTCTATATTACCACCACATAATTTCAAAACTCCACATCGTCGTATGTGAAGACAAAATAATTTTTCTTTGCTTTTATTTTTTCATATTAGGCTTGAAATTTCATCAGTAAAAGCACTAAGCAGTGTTTGGCTAATTCTCTAAATCCAGATTTCTGTAAATAGTTTAAACAATACTTTCCAGAGACTGATACTCTACAATTCCATGTTCAACTCTCCCTGCTTAAGTTTCAAGAGTCTTCAGTCCTTTTCCAGTTAATCTAATGTCCTCAGTATCATATACATTTCCGATACTTGACATTGGTCCTGCGCAGTGTCTCTCACACACAAGGACTTCAGTTCGGATTTCCGTCCATTCTTCTATTCATTTTTTGACATTCGTTCATCTCGACTTATCTTGGGGTACTACTGAATTGACTTTAAGTGAAGCTCTAAGCTCGAGTGGGTCATTCAGCTCATTAAAATGGTTGGAGCTCGCTCCTCCGTACGGTAAACACGACACACGCACTTCGCATTTGTATTCACCTAATTGCTCTCCATTTTGAAGCTAAATATTTTTAAAATGTCGTTTAAGCATCATGCCGTAATAAGACTTCACTACATTTCCAGCTCTTCTCTGTAATGTTCCAGAAAACTCAAATTCAAATTTCCAGTCCTTTTCTCCGAAACTTCCAGCTTGATAGTAACACTTTCAGTTGTCATCACTGAATTACCATGTCTATTCACTACATTTCCACATTTCCTCGCATCTCGAGGCTTCATAACTACGTTTCCAGACCTCAAGAGGTTCAATAATTTCAGAGGGACATGTGCTCTCACCTCTCCAAATCTTCCCCAAGCCTTTGCAAGTATATTTAGCAGGTTTTTGGAATCCCCTTGTTGAGCTAGGCTTCCTCTAATTCGCACTAATTGGGGTCGTGAGTGCTACGAATTACTGACTCATACCAGCTTAT
Source organism: Cherax destructor (assembly GCA_009830355.1). Taxonomy (NCBI): domain Eukaryota; kingdom Metazoa; phylum Arthropoda; class Malacostraca; order Decapoda; family Parastacidae; genus Cherax; species Cherax destructor. The sequence goes on along the minus strand of WNWK01000118.1, from coordinate 83,273 downwards.
CATATCATAAATAAAGCACATTAAACGCAAATATAATCATTGCAGGCTGGCCAAATGGTCGCCTCTTACCCTTTGACTGTGTGTGTATGCAGACCGCTCTAACTGGAACGCTAGCGATACAGTCTCTCTCTCTCTCACTCTCTCTCTCTCTCTGGATATTATTATTATACTCTATTATTTACCATTCTTTTCTCTTCCTCTCTCTATCTCTCTTCTGCATCTCTAATATTCTTGGCGAAATCTTTGAAAAATTAACATGCACTGTCGTAGGGTTTAAAGAGTGCAATTAGAAAATTAAGAAGAGAAGCAGTAGAGACTGATGGAAAAGTTCGGAAGGATCTGTAAAATAAGTAATGAGAATAAATAAATGAATAGAAAACGAATGATTAGAGGCGAGATAGGAAGGAGTCTGGAGTAAGTAAATGTAATTAGGTATTTGCGAGATGTTGTACTGGAAATTGGGTTAATGAAAAGACGAGAGAGTAGATGTGGGAAAGGATATTTCCGGAGTGTTGTCTGTGGACAGAAGTTTGCCAAACGAAAACAAGGTTACAAGCTGCAACGCCAGCTTTTATTGTGCTCTGGTGGTCTAGTGGCTAAAGCTCTCGCTTCACACGGCGAGGGCCTGGGTTCGATTCCCAGCCAGGGCAGAAACATTGGGCGTGTTTCTTTACACCTGTTGTTCATGTTCCCCATCAGTAAAATGGGTACCTGGGTGTTAGTCGACTGGTGTGAGTCGCATCCTGGGACACTGACCTAATCTGCCCGAAATGCTCAGCATAACAAGGGACTTTCTATATAGTAGTATGTCACTGATGTCAGCTAGGCCTGTATACCATGTACATGTACTTGTAGTAAATAAAGATATTATTATTATTATTAAAGATATTATTATAAGATCTTTATCAGATCCTACAGAAGCTACAGTTAGCAACATACCTATAAAGAACAGATATTCGTATTTGCTGTAACCTTGGGATGACACGATAAAGTTCCGCAAAATGCAAAAACGTTGAGTCAACAAAAGCTTGTTCTGCAGCCTGCACTTGTCTTCACACATATCGGCAATATTCCGTTTCATTAAGGTTTGTCAATTGACACTAATATGATTCTTATACATGTCTGTGTAGCTATCATTATCCAGTTACAGTTGTCATTAGGTCATCAGAAAAAAATCACAATACCGTGAAGGCACCAAATTGTGTAAGGAATATATTTGTGAACTACAATATTTTCCTGAATTTATATGTAGGAAAATACTGTAATCTTGGAAAATCAGTCTGCGCCTTTTCTGCTCAAGGTCAGGTTCATAGGTAGGCTTGGGTTACGCTTTAGCGTAAAGTAAGAGGGTCAGGGCCGGATTCAGACGTTGGGGGCCCGGGGCACTTTAGGTTTGGGGGCCCTCAACATGGAAAGGGTGCCCCCACTGTGGTGGCACACCTTCTTTCTATTTTCTGATGCCCCCCACACACACTATTTGTTAATTCTACTTATTAATTAAACTATTTTTTTTTATTTTGTTATAAAGGAAGTCCTTCGTCTGGGGGGCCACTCTGGGAGGGGGCTCCGGGACAGTTGCCCCCTTATAAATCCGGCCCTGAAAAGGGTAATTAACCCTTGAATATGATTACTTATTTACAGTTATGATACTTCTGTCGTGCGCCTTATATACAGGAAAATACGGTAATAAGCAATATCGCGTCCGTAAGACTACTACCGTCTCCACTAGAACATCGAGCAATAAGAATCTTTTGAACTTGAACTTAAACTTGAACAAGTCGGCACGGTGATGATCTTGTGTGAACACGAAGCAGACTTTATACAGATTGACGAAGGGTTACTCACCCAGGATATACCAAGAAAGCTATTCAGTATGGCTCGTTTTCATTAGGGTCTTTTGATCCTTTTCCTAAGGATACGACTCACAAAAGTCGTCTAACACCCAGATATCTACTTACTGCTGTGTGAGTACATACAAACAAGTGCCAGGAAATATGACTTACGCCCCTGCCTAAGTGAATGTAAACTCAAGGACTATTTGTTTTTAAGAAAACTGTAAGTCAATGAAAAGTTTTCCTAAACGAGGTGGTTTGGTCGATGTCTTGGCTGTATTGAGTCATGTGGTTAAAGATTGGTATAACTCGGGTTCAAGAAGGCAGCTTAAACGTGATGAAACTTCCCGAGTCTACTTCTTCCTCCGTCTTTGAAATAAACTTTTGTTTCTTCGAAATTTTACTTTCTCCCCCCAGAGAATATCTTGACTTCTTTCTTTTTTTTTTTATCTTGGAGCTTTCACTAAGCTATAAGAAGTTAAAATGAACTTGAATCAGTTCAAACTTCACCGTGGCCCAAAGCCGCTGCTGCCTCTGCAGCAGCTGCAGCGGCAGCCGCCGCCGCAGTCGCTTTCGCCCCTACTGCCGTTTCTGCCACCACTGCCGCCGCCACTATCACTACTGCCGCCGCCGCCGCCGCCGAGGTTAAAGATAGGCGGAAGATTCGCATCACGTTGAGTGTGGACCGATATATCAGGATCAGGTATGGAGGAAGTCGATGCACCCTCCATGTCCACCACCATTACCACCACCATTCCCACCACCATTACCACCGTCTCCATCACCACTATCAACATTCTCACCATCCTCGCTATCATCATTATTAACATCCCACTACCATCCCACCACCTCCACCACCTGCATCACTGCTTCCAACATCCCCACCACCATTACCATAACCACTATCCCCTCCACCCATAACAATCATTACTACTACATTTCCCCACCATTAACATAACCACATTATCCCTACCTCTTTAACCACCATCCCACCATCATCTCCACCACCATAACCACCATCATTCGCACCACCATAAACACCACCATCACCAGCATCAACCACTTAAACAATACCAGAAACGACATGCGTCACTCAGGGGTCACGCTAATCACCGCCTGTATCCCGTGACACACACACACACACACACACACACACACACACATATATATACAACGGGCCTAGTGTCTAATCGACATGTGCCTAGGACAAAATGGTAACTAACAAGAATTAGAAAGCCTACGGTCGGACGACAATCCGGTAAAGTGAATGACGATGAAACTCGTATGTTTTCATGGCAACTGACAGTTATTAAGCTAACTCACATTCTTCGCCTTGTGAGATAAAATGAATCAAGTTCTTAACAGGTATAACTCAGTTTTAATGTTGGAGATCATTAGGCATACAAGTAGGCCAATGCAAAGATACTTACCGCAGAATGTGCCTTTATTAGACAACGTTTCGCTCAAAGGTTACTTAATTTTTTTTTTTTTACCTTTGAACGATGTATTGTCCAGTCTTTGTCTCTCATAAATGACTAGATAATACAATTTGCTTCTTAGTCACGGTGGCTGGGCACTAGACGCCTCCAGTGTGTCAGTCTCCCTACATTAATTGCAGCGCCCAACACTGCGAGCAGTATTTTATTGCTTCTTGAATTAAGACTCAAAGGCAACATTTTTAATTGACGTTTAAATACTTAATTTAAATTTTAATGTCTCAGTCCCCCTCCTACCTGGCTTCAAATTATTTTTTACTCGCATTGACTTCCTATTCACCCTTCATATGCTCATTTACCCACCATATAGCTCTCCACTTACTCATTTACTCCTTGTTTACTCTTCCCTTAATAAAAGTTGTTCATATGATAACCTGAATATCCATTTTTATTTCTGTGATTTATTATTTTTCATTGAACACCGAAATTCATTTGACAATTATTAGTTCAATTTACTAAGTTGTATAAGTCGGCTTGAAATCCTTGACGCTTAAGTGGTGCTGCAACTTTGCTCCCTAGTTTTGTGTCTTCAGAATTTATACACTGATTTTGCACCAGATAATTTTCAATGTCATTTATGCACATGAAGATGGTAATTATATATTTTTGTTACTCTAGCTTGTTCCTTTTTTTTCTTAATATTTTTTTCTTTTTGTCGTTTCTTAAACTACTGTCCTTATCAGCTATTCCTGATTTTCTCTTTAAAGGTTTCTTCTAATCTCATTCTTCTCTGCACCCTACCAACATTCCGGCCTCCTATCCATTTATCCCAATAATCCTTGATCTCTCCCACTACTGTTTCCTTCCTTTCACTACCCTCTCTTTCCTCCCCGTCTCTCTCTCCCATCTCTCCTCTATATCCCCCTTCACACCCCTTTCACCCTAACCCCCTTTACTTTCCTATCCATCCCATCCCCAGCTCCACCTGCAACCCTCTCTACCCCAACTCCAAGGGGTCGTTATGCAGAACTGTGCTGACGATGCAAATGTGTCTAGTTCTGTTAATTCGCAATTATCGGGCACACGATCGTTACCGCCAAGTACTGTAATTGCTTGTCAAGAGGTAGTTGATGTCCATAATTGGGCCGTAATATTGCATTCAAAACGCTTTTGTGGACGGATAGGCTGGTTCCGCGCTGTTATACGTTGAGATCGCTTCTCAGTAATTACAGGCGCGCGTGTCCGCTCCAGGAGTTCTTAGCTGGACCAAAGCTACGAGCGAGGATATGCTGGAATGACTGAAGAATAGCTGGAACTGAGGAGATGTCTGGATGACTGAAGAATATGTGGGAAATAAGAGATGCCTGAATGACTGGTGAAAAATACGACCTAGGAGGCTTCTGGATTAATAGCTAGGACCAAGAGATGGCTGGAAGACTTGCTGGTTCTAATATGTCTGTACGAATGGGTAAAGTTTTTAGATGGCTTAATGGCTACAGAATAGTCCTCTAGTTGCTACAAGATGCTTGATGACTGAAGACACAATATGACTTAAATTTCTGAATGATTGGAGGAAAGCTTAGACCAAAGAAATATCTGAATGACAAGAACAATGTTCTGCAGGTACACTTGAAAAGTCTTTAAGGCATTCCAGTAACTAGAAAAGTGAATAAAACCAAGACGTCTTATAGGTTATAGAAGTTAAAATCTAGATGAATTTATCACAAATGAATAAAAGGAAGAAGTCCTAGACGATACTAAAACAATAAAGAGTAGACGCGATGGGGCTCAGTAGGCAAATCGGTAAAATTGTTGAAAATATTTAAGAGGCTGGGCTAGTAGCTATGATTCGACCCCTGCAAATACAGAGTTCTCTCTCTCTCTCTCTCTCTCTCTCTCTCTCTCTCTCTCTCTCTCTCTCTCTCTCTCTCTCTCTCTCTTTCACACACATGCACACACAGAGTGGACAAGGACAGATTGTTCGAAGGACGGGAAACGTCGTTCGAACACGAGTAAACAGCAAGAAGCTGAAAACGCAGATGAGTCACAGAAATGTTTGGAAGTATTTCTTCAGTCTTAGAGTAATCAGGAAATGGAACGACATGGAGAGTGGAGTAGTAGAGGCAGGATGCATACACAGCTTAAAAAAAGAGATACAATAACGCTCTTGAATCTAAGAGAGAATAAACCTAGTAGCTATCAGAGATGAGACGGGGTCAGGAGCTGAGACTCGACTCTGTGCAACTACGTATAGATGAGTACTGACAATCTTTTCGTCACCAAGATTGGCAGAAATCACTGGAAGAACTTTTACACTTGGCAGTGATGAATCTGCAAGGAAAAAAATAAATAAAAAGGGTAATCAACAAAGAGGAGAAGAGGGTAGAGAAGATAGTAGGTGGCAATATATAGATTTGACAATAATTGATTTGAAGAACTAAATAGATGAGAAGTGAGAAAGTAACATGCTCTTCAGGTGGAAACTATGGAAATGTGTAAAGAAACAAGGAAAGACAGATTGGAATAGAAGAAAATGATAATTATAGCTGAAAAAAATGAGCTTGAAGACTAAAAGAGGAACTTAAAATGCTGAAAAAGACTCTTGATGAATTGAGATAAATTGTAGAAGGGAAAACAATAATGAAGTAAAAAAGTGAAAGCAGAGCAATCTGGAAGGGACAAAAGTGACAAGTTATTAGCAGAGATAATCTCAGAGGACCACGAAAATGAGGCAGATGACAAGTCATAAAGATCAAAGGAGGAGGAACATAAAATTAAATCGATCCTTAAGTGTATAGGAAGAAAGGTAGAATTAGAAGATAAAGAGGTACTTTCAGGACAAAAAACACACTGTCAAATTAAGCCTTCTGATCACAAGCCTCTCAAAACAGGATCTTCATACTAAAACTGCTCTTGGGAAGTACAAGATATCACCATGTATACCTGCACCAATACAGAATAGAAATGTTGAGTGAGTATGTAAAAAGTCACAAGTTACAGCAGATGGATTGGCAAGTCAAAAGTTACAGCAGATAGATTGGCAAGATGGCAAAAGGGTACACCCAAATGTCAAAAGAAGCAAAAAGGAATATCCAGGTCACTGGAAAGGCAAAAAAGCAAAACATTAAGTCCTAGTAGTGGCAAAAGAGAACATACAGGTCTCAAAAGTGGCAAGATAGAATATCCAGGTCCCAGAAATTTCCTCTCAAGGCTCACCTCTTATCTCTCAGCAAGCCCAGGTCAAGAACTATCCTCATTTTCCACACAATGTCATTAATCCCACACCCTTTCCCTCCTCCTCTGCACAACTATGATCCCTGACCCCTTCTTCCTTAAACAATGCACATGCTAACCCCAACCTCACCTCTTCCCCGCTTTACATATGAGCAGTGAGCATAAACCCTGGACACCACACACCAGAATATATTTAAAGAAAGTTCAGACTATTGTACACATAGACTATGGTACACATAGTAATGGAAGAACAGAAAACAGAAGTAACCGAAAACATCACAGATATTATAGAGAACAAACTAAATGAAATATTGAAAAATTAGGAAAGAGGAAACAAGAGAAACAGATGAAAGAGAAAAATAGAAATGAGACAAATTACTATAAAGTGAGCACAGTAAAAACTTGGTAACTTGTATAAGAATTAAGTTTAGGATCTACACTGCACCACTAAAAAGTAGGAAACTAAGAAAGGAATTCGGAAAAAACCACAAAACAATGACTGACACTACAGCAGAAGCAACAAGAACGCATATGGTAAAACAAAGCTACTAATCAAAGGAGGACATCAACCTCAAAGAAATACACACCGAGAATTGGGACTCACATGGGCAAGAAGGCCGTGGGGGTGACAGAGGCACACATTTATCTAATAACCCCTGTAGAGATTCCTCGTTTGGAAAACATAAAAGTATCTCTCAGGAATCACAACAAAGAGTCGGTCACAGCCCTATATATGACATATGTTTGACCCACCTTGGGGTTTGCAGTACCAACATGGAATCGACACCTGGCACATCATGCTAAAAAAACAGAAGAAAGTGGAGTGGTACACAACGACGCTAGTTCCAGAACAAAGGTGATTGAGCTATGAGGAAAACTAGAGGGATTGAACTTGCCATTAGATAAAAGTACCAGGGTAAACATGATAAAGCTATGCTAAATTTTTAGAGGATTTGACACGAATGACAGTGGTAGACTGTTCGAGATCAGAGGAACGGACATACGAGGAAACAAAAAAAAGTTAAGGCACAGATAAGTCAAAGTGACCCTACTATGTGTTTCTTTATCTTCAGGTGGAATAACCAGGATTAAGTAGCAGCGGAAGCAGGCTCCGTGCACAGTTTTAAGAATAAGTATGAAAAGACCCAATAGGCAGGGAGCAAATCCGGCAAGCGACGGGAGCTGAGACTCGACCCAGACAAACACAAATAGAAGTGTACACACACACACACACACACACACACACACACACACACACACGAGCCCTGGAACTAGAAATGGGTGATATACACCTGGTCAAGTATATCAAGAAATTGGAAAAAAGTGCATAGGCTTTCAATAAGACTAGTCCAGGAACTAAGGGATATGTCCCATGAGAATTTAACAGGATGACACTGAATAATATGATTTGATAACTACGTACAAAATACGGAGAGGAACTGACAAGGTGAACAGGGACAGAATGTTTTAGAGATGGGAAACAGGAACAAGAGGGCACTGCTGGAAGTTGAAAATCAGATGAATCATAGTATTTCTTCAGAATAGAGTTGTCAGGAAGTGGAACATTCTGGAGAGTGAAGTAGTAGAAGCTGCATCCATACATGGCCTTAAGAAGAGGTACAACAAGGCTCTTGATGCCGGGAGAGAGTGGACCTAGTAGCGACCAGCAAAGAAGCGGGGCAAGGAGCTGTGAATCGACCCTTGCAACCACATATAGGTAAATACACTTAGGTGAGTACATATAGGTGAGTACATATAGGTGAGTACATATAGGTGAGAACATACAGATGAGTACATATAGGCGAGTGCATACAGGTGAGTACATATAGGTCACTACATATATGTTAAAACATATAGTTGAGAACAAATAGATGAGAACAGACACACACACACAAAACATATTAATCACTATGTATTTCAATCACGAGGACGAAATAGCATAATAATATTTTGTCCATTTGCAAACACCATGCGCTTACGTGGCATAGTAAATGACATTTGGCGGGGTTTAAAAATCCCTTGGCAGTCATTAGGTCAGCTTGGAACAGAGGAATAAAAATGATGAGGCATTTTTGTCTTAAATTAAAAAAAAAAATAAACATTTCTGCGAGACTTCTATCATGGGATATTTTTCGAGTAGCATTTATGGCTCCTGTTGGGTATATAATTGACGTTTTTACGCAGCTTCATTTTTGTAAATCGTAATGTTAGTGTTGATGGTAAATGACAGAGTAAAGTATGTTAATGTTTTGTAAAGTTTATTCCTTTATTGGTAGACGTGTTAATGTATTGAAAAGTATGTTAATGCATTGTAAAGTATTTTAATGGGTGGTAAAATAGGGTACAAGATGCTTGGTAGAGTATAATAAAGTATATTAATATGAGGTAAAACATGATAAAGTATATTAATATATGCTAAGATGTGGTAAAGTATGGCAATGCATAGCGTGACATTTCTGATTTCCCTTTAAATATTTATTTATATCATTAAAAGGTGTTTGTTTTTTGTCCCATTAGTTGTTCAATCAATACTTCATTACATATCAACGACTCGTACACAGTACCTATCAACGACTCGTACACAGTACCTATCAACGACTCGTACACAGTGCCTATCAAGGACTTGTACACAGTACCTATCAACGACTCGTACACAGTACCTGTCAACGACTCGTACACAGTACCTATCAACGACTCGTACACAGTACATATCAACGACTCGTACACAGTACCTATCAACGACTCGTACACAGTACCTATCAACGACTCGTACACAGTACATATCAACGACTCGTACACAGTACGAGTCGTTGATAGGTACTCAGCAACAATTACAGTGTACTTATCAACTCCACAACACTTATGGACCTTTACATAATACTCATCAATTACTCCTAAACAAAATTCATCAAGGACTCCTTCAGAAACCCTGGAGGACTTGTCAAGTGCATGAATAAACAGAGATAAATAACTACCGCAATGGAAAAAGATAAATAGAATATGAATGGAAAAAGAGAAATAATAAATGATTTAGTAAAATGGAAGTGATTAACTTCAAATTTCAACAAATAATTACTATTAACATCCACTGGCCGCTACAGTTTACACTCACTAGGGAAATTATCAACAGACTCCTAGCAGCCGTCAAGCGGTAATTAGTTAAATTCCTCAAGCCAGTTCCAGATAAGCGGGGCAGTGAGATAGCGTGTTGCTAGCCCTAACAGCCTAATTGATCAGGGTATCAACTAAGAGGAATGATTTAGGACCAGACCGAGGCAATGACCTCTGTGCAAGGACTGCCAGGTAGCTTCTATATCAGAGAGCACAAGCAGCATTAACTTTAGACATTATAATTTCCAGACGCATTAACTTTTACTGGCCTCCTTGCCGAAAGTCCCACCTTTAATGCAGACTCACCTAAGTTTTTGGTGGAAATTTACCTATTGCACAGACTTTGTCTTAAATTTTGCTCCCACACTAACCCCCATTTGTACTAACCCCTACCATTGCGTATCCTTCCTTACAGCGCTATCTGTAACATACGAATTTAGTGTGTTTTTTGTAATAATAATAATAATAATAATAATAATAATAATAATAATAAGAAGAAGAAGAAGAAGAAGAAGAAGAAGAAGAAGAAGAAGAAGAAGAAGAAGAAGAAGAAGAAGAAGAAGAAGAAGAAGAAGAAGAAGAATAGAGATATAGGCTGGCCGTCACACTGATAGACATTAATACAAATACTTTAAGAGATATGTAGACATACAGACACTCTTTTGAGACAGTTATTTTACGGTCTACTGTAATACTTCTTACGAAACGAGACATAATCAAACGTGATCAATGGAAACTGAGGGGTAGCTCCAATTCCTCAAACTGAGAGCCTATCATCGGCATCGAGCCTCCCTTTACCCTCCTTGAAGGAGCCTGACTCTCAAACCATCTTTGTTTGCCCATCTATCCTCAGAGTCAACGTATCTGTAAATCTGCCTGTCATATCCCTCCTGTTAGAGTTGATTCTCCCTACAGTTTATCATAATTTTCGTGTGTGTTGATGAATAATATTGTTCACAATGAACAATATTATTCATAGCTTATAGAAGCTAACAGCCGAAACATCAGAACTAAATAAAATTTAATCATAATAACATGCGAAGAGCAAACAAGAGTTTTCCCCACACCACGTCGTAAAAAAAAACAGAATTAAACAACAGACATCCTCACACTACGACCCATTAAAAGCAGCTTAAGTAAGAGGAGTGACAAAAATATTCAAAAAAAATCCGTGATTACCAAATAAGCCGACGAAATATACTAATATTCATTATGAAATAGTCGCTAAGTATCTGTCGATTCATTTCCACAAAGTACAAATCCAGTGAACTGGCACGTAAAAGTTTGTATTGGGAGAGATGGGGGAATGGAGAAGAGAAGCTGGAGGTTAATTATGTATTCTACCCAGGTTGCTTGAGATGGGCCCAGCTCTAGCTCCTGGCTTTGCCTGTTAACCTTAAGTGGCATAGATGGTTCATAGACACCCGAACATTGTCCCGTAGACTTGTAAACAAATTAATTGGGCTTTTCTCTACTGCCTTTTTTCATTAGACGTTTTGTCCTTTTTTTATTGTCGTTGCCCTAAAAGATGATCCTGCTTGCATTTATTTGGATCACCGTTAACGGAATGATTAACAGGATTGGATACATATAAGCACATGATCATACATAAGCGAATGATCATAAAGAATAAATGTCCCTATCCATCCTGTTGATAACCTTGGGTATCTTTTAAGTTATGATCATGTCTCTCCTCACTTTGTTTATCTCCAGAGACAAGAGACTCGTCTCTGCTACTCTCCATACTTCATGCCCCACAGCTCAGAGATTAGCAACATTGATGTATGTATGTATGTATGTGTGTACTCACCTAATTGTGGTTGCAGGGGTCGAGTCATAGCTCCTGGCCCCGACTCTTCACTGGCCGCTACTGGATCACTCTCCCTGCGCCATGAGCTTTATCATACCTCTTCTTAAAGCTATGTATGGAACCTGCCTCCACTACATCACTTCCCAAACTATTCTACTTCCCGACCACTCTGTGACTGAAGAAATACTTATTAACATCCCTGTTATTCATCAGAGTCTTCAACTTCCAGCTGTGTCCCCTTGTTACTGTGTCCCATCTCTGGAACATTCTGTCTCTGTCCACCTTGTCAATTCCTCTCAGTATCTTATATGTCGTTATCATGTCCCCCCTATCTCTCCTGTCCTCCAGTGTCGTCAGGTCGATTTCGATTAACCTCTCCTCGTAGGACATACCCCTTAGCTCCGGGACTAGTCTTGTTGCAAACCTTTGAACTTTCTCTAGCTTCTTTACGTGCTTGGCTAGATGTGGGTTCCAAAGTGGTGCTGCATACTCCAGTATGGGTCAAACGTACACAGTGTACAGGGTCCTGAACGATTCTTTATTAAGATGTCGGAATGCTGTTCTTAGGTTTGCTAGGCGCCCGTATGCTCCAGCAGTTATTTGTGTGTGTGTGTGTGTGTGTGTGTGTGTGTGTGTCTGTGTGTATGAGAGAGAGAGCTCTCTAGGCACCATGATGGTAATACCGGTGCAGTATTAAGTATGAATGGGAGAGTATTGGTACCTGGGGAAGATGTTGATATCCTTGGGGTGAAATTTGACTCCAAACTGACCTTGAAGAACCACGTTGTAAATCTTGCAAACAAGGCAGCGAGGAAGCTTACAGCACTTCGCCGTATCTCGCATCTGCTAGACAGTAGGGGTTGCAAGATTCTGTATGAGGCACAAGTACGCTCACACCTTGAGTATGCTCCACTTTCTTGGCTTGCCTGCCCCCCCTCTCATCTTCGACTGCTTGACAGAGTAGAGAACATCCTGGATAGATCTGACATTTCAGCAGAGCCTTCAACACATAAGGGATATGGGTGGCCTTACTGTTATGTACAAGGCAAACATTGTCAAAGTACCACACTTGGCTAAACTTCGAGGACAGCGAGAAGCAAGCTTCTATACCACAAAACGAGCAGAAAGCAGCAACTTCACTCTGTCTGTATCTTTCTCCAGAACATCACTCCAACTGAGATCATGTATCCCCAGGATGACTCGAGTCTGGAACACATTCGTACAACATTATGATTTCAATGAGATAAATGTCAGTTGATCAAATGAAAATGCTGGCCCACAGATGGCTCCAACTTCATCCTGGGGATACTTGTATGTTTCATAACAATAAAAATGCTTTCAAATTCGCTGATGTAGGTAACAACAGCTCTTAGCTTATCAATAAAGTTAGGAACCCTTAACTTGTAAATAGCTTGTCAATAAAGCTAGGGATCCTTAACCTAACCTTGTCAAACCCTGTGTAAAGAGAGAGAGAGAGAGAGAGAGAGAGAGAGAGAGAGAGAGAGAGAGAAGGGGAAGGAAAATGGAATATAGAGAAAATTCATATTTTATTTGACGAGTTATGCTCGTAATACTTCGTCTTCTTGACGGACCTTGTTATAATTACCTATTTGAGATTGTGGAGTGTTGAGTTGTAGCTCTTGGGCACGCTTCATACTCTCGAAAATAATATGATTCAAGTTATTTATGTTTGCTATGGAATGCATTTTTTGGGTCAGCATTTGTCTTATCGTGTTTGTGAGAGTCCTGGTTTTGTGTGTGTGCGCGTGTGTGTATGCACGCAAAAACGTATGTGTGCGTGTGTGTATGCACGCAAATGCATACGTGATCTTCTGAGTTAATGCAAAAAGTCTTGCATGCTATTACTTTAGGATATTATTACACACGAACCCCTAGAAAATGCTCGCAATTGATTATTTGTGTACTAGAGACTGACAATAGTTATCCATGCCTTAGTTACACTCACCCCTCTAGACATATCCTGCCTGATAAACGTCCAGATTAGAACGTTTCCTGGTTTTCTTCAATTTTTTCTTCTCTAGACTATGCTTACCTAGTCTATCTAAATCGAATCTAACCCAACCTAACCTAACCCAACATAACCTGACCTAAAGTAAGGAAAGAGGCATTTAGAAATGTATGGAAAACGTATAAAAGTTGATGTGTGGTCAGAAAAATGGCTGCTGGAATTCAACCACAGCAAGTGCAAAGTTGTGAAAATTGGGGATGGGAAAAGAAGACTTCGGACGGAATATTGGATAGTGGGTAAAGGCTCAAGAAAAAGGATCTCGTGGTTAAAATTGTACCGAACGCATCATCTGAGGCGCACATCAACTGAATAATTACTGAAGCAAACGCACCTCTGGCAAATCCATAATTAGTTTTCAGGACCCTAAGAAAGAAATCGTACACGACACTATGCGTCATATGTGAAGCCCTTATTGGAGTACGCAGCACCAGTTTGAAACCCGCACCTGGTCAAGCACGTCAGGAAACGAGAAAGAGCAGAGCTTTGCAACGAGACTAGTCCCAGAGCTAAGGGAAAAGGAGGACTTCTTGCGACATAACAGTGTAAAAAGTACTAGAATAACTGATGTAGTAGACAGAGACAGATTGTTTGAGAGAAAGGAAACAGGAACACTAGGGCATAACTAGAAGTTAACAGCACAAATGGGTCAAAAAGAGATTTGCAAGTATTTCATCAGCCATAGAGTGGTCAGTAATTGAAATGGCCTGGACAGAGGAGTGGTTGAGGCAGAATAAATACATAGCTTTAAGAAGAGGCACAATATGCACTAAAAAGCAGGAGAGAGCGAATCCAGTATCGGCCAGCGAAGAGGCAAGGTCAGATGAGATTGGACCCCTGTAACCACATTTAGGTGGGTATATTTGAGTATGTATAACACACACACACACACACACACACACACACACACACACACACGCACGCACGCACATGTTTGACCTATGCACCCCTCATGTAACCTTGTTAATATTTAATTACTTCTTACAGTATCTCTCGCATTGAATTTATTTGCATGATTTTTAACCTTGGAATCTGCCACAACGTCTTAATAAAAAACTATTAAGTAATATCTGGGATAAAGAAGAGCTAAAGATGTAATTCATGGGAAAGTATTTTGTGGTGGAAAGAAGAAGGCACATGGGAAAACGTGTGTCCTCTGTATCTCCTTCCCCTCTAAACCACACCACCACCACCCAACCCCAACCACAATCACCACCATAACAACAGCAACAACTCACCACCACTCACAACAACCACTCACCAGTACCACCACCACCACTCACCACCACCACTACCACTCACGACCACCGCTAACGCCACCACTGTTCCCATCATATAAGTCTTCTGTACGACAGAAAAATGGCCCTCAAACAGCCGAAGTTGAGCATATAAAAGTAGTACTTCCTTCCTGGGAGTGGACGACCGCTGTGTGTGTGTGTGTGTGTGTGTGTGTGTGTGTGTGTGTGTGTGTGTGTGTGTGTGTGTGTGTGTGTGTGTACTCACCTAGTTGTTGTTGCAGGGGTCGATACATAGGCCTGTTGTTTATAATGTGTGGTGTAGTTACTGGTAGTAGTTACTAGTTGCCAAAGGTACTTGTCGATAGACACTTGGGCCCCTCTGTGTGTGTGTGTGTGTGTGTGTGTGTGTGTGTGTGTGTGTGTGTCTGTGTGTGTGTTGTGTGTGTGTGTTTAGATGTGTTTGTTGGTGATAGAGAGGGTTGGTTTGGGTTGTGTGGCCTCAGTTTTATTAATCAAGCGCCGGTGAGGAAGTTGAGGGGTGGAAGAGAGAAGGAGAGATGGAGGTGGAGGGAATGGTTATCTGTATGTTATCTGGAGTCGCTTTCGGAGATCACTGCCCCCGCGGCCCGGTCCCGGATCAGGTCTCCGGGGGTTTCTGGCCTGACTGATCAAGCAGTTGGTGCCCGCCACCTGCAGCCTCAGATATGCACCACAGCTCTGCTGATCAAAAACTGATTTGAGTAACTTATCGAGTTCCCTCTTGAAGACAGCCAGGGGTCTGTTGGTAATCCCTTTTATACATGAAGGGAGGGTGCTGAGTCGTGGTTACTTTACCCTTATTGAATTCTCTCTCAGTGTACTCATCGCTCCCCTGCTTTTTACCAAAAGAATTTTGCACTTTCTTCCATGCCTCCTGTTTATACGTTGTAATTTCGGAGTGCATGTTTGAGACTAGTTCTTCCAAAATCTTCCAGGGTAGATTATCATATATCTTTCTCGCCTACGCTCTAAGGAGTACAATTCAGTTGATTTCAGGCGCTCAGTAATTTAGCTGTTTTACCGAGTTAAAGTTTATACGAGCGTTCTCTGTACATTTTCAAGCTCTGCAATTTCGCCTGAGTTGAAAGGGGCCTTTAGTAGACAGCAATATTACTGACTAGAGAGAATGAGTTATCTGAAGAATATCATTGTCATGACATCTCTTGTTTTGGAAGTTCTAGTTATCCAACCTATCATTTTTCTTTCAGTTGCAACGACAACTGATCTGGAGACCTGACATCACTCACAGGTCTCTCACATCAGATTTACACTCTATTGAGTGGTTACAAATGGTCTTATTCACCGATCTTGTTTCAGTTTCCTCACTTTTCAATGATGTCCTCAATGAACATCATATTGCTGTCAGTTGCCCTAAAGAAGACTTGGTTATCAACTTAGAGGCTCACTGTCTTCAGAGGATGACACTCCTATACAGGGAGGAACTGGGATGGAGTGGAGAAGTGATAGGAATTGGTGGGAGGGAGAGAGAGATGGAGAGGTGGGATGACTGAGGGAGAAGGAAGGAATGATGATGGGGGGGTAACTCGATGAGGGGAAGGAGAGGAAGGGGTAAGGGTGGGATGAGTGAGAGAGGGAGGTAGAGGGGTAAGGGAGCCAGAGGGGAGGAAGTAGGGTGGGGAGCTTATTATACGCTTGCCAGATGTAAAAGCACTGCACGTGTTGAAAGGGGAGAGAAAAATGGAGGGGTAGGGGTGGGAAGGGAAAGGGAGAGGAGGGAAAAGGAAAAGGAGGCGGAGGAGGAGGAGGGGAGGGGAGCATGGAGGAAAGGGAGAGGAAAGGGTATAGAGTGAAGGGAGGAAATGGAGGAATAGGAATGGTGAGAAAGGTAAAAACTAAAGAGGTGGGGTGGTGGGTGGGTCCGTGAGGTGGGGAAATGGGAGGGGTGGGGATGGGTGAGTAAGGATGAGAGAAGTAAGTAATGAATGGGACTGGGATTTTGGGGTTAATGGGAATGGGAGGAGATGGGTTGAGTGAATAGGTTGGAAGAGGTGGGAGGGGGGGTTAGAGACGGGAGGGGGTAGCGATGGGGTTGATTGAGTTGGAATGGGAAGGGGAATAGAGATTGAGTGGGGATGGAATGGTGGAGCTGATGTCAAACAGATAATCCTGAGGGAGAGGGAGGAGGAAGAATTAAACTGAAGAGGAAGATAAGGAAAAGGGAAGGAGGAATAACAGATAAAAGATGAAGAGGAAAAAAAGGTAGGATGGGGAAATGAAGAAGGAAAGGAGGAAAACGAAAGAATGAAGATTAAGATGATAAAGGAGGATGAGCAGGGGGATAATGAAGAGGTGGAGGAGGATTAGGAGGAGGGGAGGAGGAGAGGAGGAGAGTAGGAGGAAGAGGAAAGGAAGAGGAGGAGGAGGAAGCGGAGGAAAGGGAGGAGGAAGAAAGGGAGGAGAAGGAAGCGGAGGAGGAGGATGAGGAGCTGCCATACTGTCGCTTGGTTAGTCATGTTCGGCTTTTAATTAGGATCCAGAAGCACCTTGTTCATCTGTTTTATGATAATTCCTCACAAGCTTCGAGGATGCTTACTGACCCACCACACACCCACCAAACCACACACCCACCCAATACACAACCACTATTCACCCACCCACCCACCAACCACTTACCCACCAACCTCAACCCTCAACTCCATCACCCCTATACCACCCATCAACCCACTCACCACACGCCATCAAACTACAACCCTTCTACTACTCACCACCGCCCATACCAACCCACCACCCAAAGTATCACCCATCACCCACCTACCAATGACGACCCTCCCACAATCCATGTACACACACCCAGCAATACTCACGCAGACCCGACCACCACTTACCACCCCCCAAACCAGCCTCACATCGCCTAGCACGCGAATTACCTCTGCAACATAGTCAAAACTTCCAAAAAATGAGAATAGCAGTCGACGACCTAAATAAGGAAGAAGCCAGACAATTAATACATGTGTTCAACCATTGCTCGAGTTCACAGCACCAGCGTGTAGCCCACACCTAACCAAACACAAAATACATTCAAGACCTAGAAAATTCTCAGAGAAATAAGCAAGGGCAACAAACACAGACAGTACAGTACAGGAACTATCTTATAAATTTACCTATTTGAACAATTACTGAGGCAGGTGACATTTCCTTAGCTTCGAACTATAGACCAATAAGCCTTACCTCCATAATTGGTAAATTTATGGAATCAATAATTGCCGAGGCAATTCGTAGCCATCTTGATAGGCATAAATTGATTAATGAATCTCAACACTGTTTTACTAAGGGGCGTTCTTGTCTTACGAATTTACTAAATTTTTTCACTAAGGTGTTTGAGGAGGTAGATCATAGTAATGAATATGATATTGTGTATATGGACTTCAGTAAGTCTTTCGATAAAGTTCCACATCAGAGGCTATTGATGAAACTTAAAGCACACGGAATAGGAGGAGAAATTTTTTCCTGGGTAGAGGCATGGTTGACAAATAGGCAGCAGAGAGTTTGCATAAATGGGGAGAAATCAAAATGGGGGCACGTCTCAAGCGGTGTCCCACAGGGGTCAGTTTTGGGCACCCTGTTGTTTACAATTTACATAAACGACATAGATGAGGGAATAAATAGCAACATAAGCAAATTTGCTGATGACACCAAAATAAGCAGTCCAATTTATTCTAATGAGGACATTAGAGCACTCTAGGATGATTTGAATAGACTGATGCAGTGGTCGGAGAAGTGACAGATGCACTTTAATGTAGACAAATGCAAAGTTCTAAATGTTGGGCAGGGCAATAACCATGACACATATAAACTGAATAATGTAGATCTTAATACTTGTGATTGCGAGAAGGATTTAGGAGTTCTGGTTAGCAGTAATCTGAAACCAAGACAACAGTGCATAAGTGTTCGCAATAAAGCTAACAGAATCCTTGGCTTCATATCAAGAAGTATAAATAATAGAAGTCCTCAGGTTATTCTTCAACTCTATATATCTTTGGTTAGGTCTCATTTAAATTATGCTGCACAGTTCTGGTCACCGTATTACAGAATAGATATAAATGCACTGGAAAACGTACAGAGGAGTATGACAAAGTTGATCCCATGTATCAGAAATCTTTCCTATGAGGATAGACTGAGGGCCTTGAATCTGCACTCTCTAGAAAGGCGTAAAATTAGGGGGGATATGATTGAGGTGTATAAATGGAAAACAGGAGTAAATAAAGGGGATGTAAATAGCGTGCTGAAAATATCCAGCCAAGACAGGACTCACAGCAATGGTTTCAAGTTGGAAAAGTTCAGCTTCAGGAAGGATATAGGAAAGTACTGGTTTGGTAATAGAGTTGTGGATGAGTGGAACAAACTCCCGAGTACCGTCATAGGGGCTGGGACGCTGTGTAGTTTTAAGAATAGGTTAGATAAATACATGAGTGGGTGTGGGTGGGTGTGAGTTGAACCTGACTAGCTTGTGCTACTAGGTCAGATGCCATACTAATTCCTTAAGAAGAAGTGACCTGACTACCTGGGTTTACCTGGAGAAGGTTAGCTCCGGGTGGTCAGGTCTAATATCGGTGAGTGATGGAACTGCCTCGCATGGGTCAGTAGGCCTGCTGCAGTGTTCCTTTTTTCTTATGTTCTTCTTATGTTCTTAAATTACCGATAGCAACACGACAGAAACAGACACAAATTCATTGTAATAAGATCCTTTACTGATAACGTTTCGCCCACGCAATGAACTTATTTAAGTCACGATGAAGCTTAGATGAGCATATATACCCTCAGAGACCACTTTATTAGGTACATCTGCTCGTTAATGTAAATATTTAATCAACCAATCACGTGGCAGGACCTCAATGCTTAAAAGCATGCATAGGTTAATTGTTGTTGAGACCAAACATCATAATGGAGGAAAAAATGTGACCTATGTATCTTTAAGCGTGGAATTGATTTTTGGTGCCAGACGGGGTGACTTGAATATCTCAGAAACTACTGACCTCCTTGAATTTCCAAGCATAATATTCTCTAGAGTTTACAGGTAATGGTGACAAAAACACAAAACATCCAGCGAGCGGCAGTTCTGTGGGCTAAATTGCTTTGATAATAAGAGGTCAGAGGAGAATGGCCAGACTGGTTCAAGTTGACAAGGTGACAATAACTGAAATGACCACACTTTACAACAGAGGTGTGCACAACATGTCGAACCTTGTAGTGGATGGGATACAACAGCAGTAAAAGACCACACCGGGTTCCACTACTGTCAGCTATGAACAGGAAGCTGAGACTACAGTGGGGACAGCCTCACTAAAACAGGACAGTTGAAGATTGGAAAAACGTCGCCTGGTTTGACGAATCGCGATTTTTGTTGTGAAATGCATAAATGTGCAGTCGGCAAATATGCAAAAACTACGTGATGCTATCTTATCAACGTGGACAAGGATCTCTAAGCGATGTTTCCAGCCTGGTCCCAGATCTGGTCTTCCTGTGTCCGGCCTGATCGATCAAGGTGTTGGTGCCCACCACCCGCACTTCATCATATATACCTCAACCCGGTTGATCAGGTACGGTTTTGAAGAATTTGTCTTAGTCAGGTGTTGACCTGACGAATAGCTTAGTTGTGCTAGGTATTAGTATTGAGGCAACATTGGAACTAGAAACGTCAGAACTATGTACGAGTGGTTAAGAACTCGATGGCTTATCTGCAATACGTACTGATGTATATGCAAGCGATGGTTTACCAGTAATACGTAAAATAACTAGAAATATTTCCACCAGGTCAGTGAAATACCGGAAAGTGCAGATTAAATTTCACAAAGAGCTAAACCAATTTGGGTCAGTCTGCGCAGGGCTTTGTTGTAGGCTCGATCCTCCGTCCGCTAAATAGTAGCTCGATATCTGTTCAGAGGAACACTGATGACCCATCCACAGCGACACTCTTTCCCAATAAAAATATCCTGCAATGACCCTTGACTCAAGAAATTATAGGAGAGAGAGAGAGACCGAGAGAAAGAGAGTGTGAGAGTGTGTGTGTGTGTGTGTGTGTGAGAGAGAGAGAGAGAGAGAGAGAGAGAGAGAGAGAGAGAGAGAGAGAGAGAGAATGAATATGAGTAATCCTTACTTTGTTCACCCCTCATTTTGGACAAGTTCTAAATGAATGACTCATGGTTGAATTAGCGATGGGTTCGATCCCTAGCGGCCCCGGCTTCGTTCACTAATTTCTTCTCTCGCTCAGCGGACCCACAAAACTGCTAACACCTACATTTCCACCACCCCATTTCTCTCTCTCTCTCTCACACACAACTTCAGGAGTGTCGAAGAACACAGATGAGGTTGCTAATTCTTGAGTAATTACGACAGCTTCTGCCGTACAAGAACTGCTGTATAGAGATGGTGAACTTGTAGGTGTGTTTCTAGTTTTGAGAGGGATGACGGTAGCGTCTGTTATTTTTTACCCCCCAGGCTCTCTGGGCGAGGCTAATGAGGGAGTCGGACGAGCGATAGATGGCTTGATTGTCGCATTGTTATGATAATGAGTAGAGGATCACGGTGGGGCACGCACGCCAGTTCACACGCCTGCACGCAGGAAGAAGCACGCGCACGCAATAACACGCAATCTCCTACAAGCATACACACACACATACAGACAAGAAATAATTCTGACAATGCACTCGTCCACGTATATGTGCTTGTAATACACAGTTACAAGTGTAGGTATATTCGGGACCAAGAGCTATAACTATGCAAGTGCCCAAACACTCACATTAGCAGACATGAGCATGCAATGCACGCACGCACATACATACATACATACATACATACATACATACATACATACATACATACATACATACATACATACATACATACATACGTACACACACACGTACACCACACACACACACACACACACACAGCTCATAAATGGAGCTCTAATTACGAAGAGGGGGGATATGCTGCTGCAAAAGAGATGAATGTTTCAGAGAGATAGGGAGGGAAAGGGGGAGGGGAAAATGCAAAGGGAAAAGGGAGGAGAGCAGGGCGAGAGAGGAGGGGAAAGGAGAGAGAGAGAGGATAAAAGGAGGGAGACAATTTTTACTATTCGCGCTTCCACTGGTTCAGCTATTGCATGTATGAAGCCCAAAAGAGGGGTGAGAGGGAGAGGAAGTGAGAGTGGGAGAAATGTAGAGAGTGGGAGAGTGTGGAGAGAATGGAAAATGTGGAGTGATGGGAGAGATAACGAGCGTGAGAGAGATGGGAGAGAGTCAAAGATATGAGTATGGGAGAGATGGAGAGTGTGGGAGTGACGGAGAGTGTGGGAGAGATGGAGAGTGTGGGAGAGATGGAGAGTGTGGGAGAGATGGAGAGTGTGGAAGTGATGGAGAATGTGGGAGAGATGGAGAGTGTGGGAGAGATGGAGAGTGTGGAAGTGATGGAGAGTGTGGGAGAGATGGAGAGTGTGGGAGAGATGGAGAATGTGGGAGAGGTGGAGAGTATGAGAGAGATGGAGAGTGTGGGAGAGTGTAGAAGTGATGGAGAGTGCGGGAGAGATGGAGAGTGTGGGAGAGATGGAGAGTGTGGGAGAGACAGAGAGTGTGGGAGAGATGGAGAGTGTGGGAGTGACGGAGAGTGTGGGAGAGATGGAGAGTGTGGGAGAGATGGAGAGTGTGTGAGAGATGGAGAGTGTGGAAATGCTGAAGAATGTGGAAGAGATGGAGAGTGTGGGAGAGATGGAGTGTGTGGGAGAGATGGAGAATGTGGGAGAGGTGGAGAGTATGAAAGAGATGGAGAGTGTGGGAGAGTGTGGAAGTGATGGAGAGTGCGGGAGAGATGGAGAGTGTTGGAGAGGTGGTGAATTGGAAATGTGTAGGACAGTGTTTGGTAGAGGAGAGTGTGAAGGGAAGGGGGAAATAAAGAAAGTGGGAGAGATGGAGAATGTAGGAGAGGATTATGGGAAATGTGTTGGAAAGAAAATGTTGGAGAGTATGCGAAAGAATATGAGTTTGTGAAGGTGAAAATATGTGGGTAAGAGTGAGTGTATGGTAGTATGTGAGAGTGAGTGTATGATAGTCTGTGAGAGTGAGTGTATGGTAGTATGTGAGAGTGAGTGTATGGTAGTATGTGAGAGTGAGTGTATGGTAGTATGTGAGAGTGAGTGTATGGTAGTATGTGAGAGTGAGTGTATGGTAGTATGTGAGAGTGAGTGTATGGTAGTATGTGAGAGTGAGTGTATGGTAGTATGTAAGAGTAAGTGTATGGTAGTATGTGAGAGTGAGTGTATGGTACCATGTGAGAGTGGGTGTATGATAGTATGTGAGAATGAGTGTATGGTAGTATGTGAGAATGAGTGTATGGTAGTATGTGAGAGAATGAGGAAGAAGAAACGAAGGTGTGGGAGAGTTTATGTGAGAAACTGTGAGAGAAAATGCGATATGTTATGTGTGTGTGTGTGTTAGTTACCATTTTGTCCTAGGCACATGTCGATTAGACACTAGGCCTGTTGTATATATGTGTGTGTGTGTGTAAGGAAACACTTCGAAATGTTTCCGCCCCGCCGGGAATTGAACCCGGGCCCTCCGTGCGTGAAGCAAGAGCGCTAGCTACCATGCCATCGTGTGTGTGTGTGTGTGTGTGTGTGTGTTGGTGTGTGTGAAAGAAACGTAAATATGTGTGAGGAATATATAAAGTATCAGCACCAAGCCCACTACAATTACAACACACAACAGAACCATTAGCACCACCACCACTACAACCACCAGTATCATTCCCACTATCACCACCAACACTAATCCATCCATGACCACTGCCCACACCACCACCACCACTCACACCACCACCAACCACCACCACCAACCACCACCACCACCAACCACCACCACCCATACCACAACCCCCCCACCAACCACCACCACCACCACCAACCACCACCATCCATACCACAACCCCCACCACCAACCACAACTACCGCCTACATCATCTCCACCACCGCAAACTCCACCTCCACCACCAGCACACTCACCAACCTCACCAACAGATGAGAGACGGTTTGATAGACCTGTAGCTAATATTGCAAGGTATGCAATCTGGGCAACGGAAAGTGTATGAGACAACGGAAGAGCAGTGAGCCAGTCAACGGAAGAGAACCATGACAACAGAAGAGGAATGAAGCAATCAGTGGAAGGGACAAAGACAACGGAAGAGGTGAAAGAAAGCGGAAAATAATATAAGCAAGAATCAAGATCTACTGTATAATATTTCTTCAAAATTACACCGCCGTTAGATCTGTTTAACTCCTGACACCTGTTGAGAGAAAACAGGTTCCGTGGTTGCTCCCACGCCAGAGGGGTTGGGGGCAAAGGAGGGGGGGAATGTTTGGAGAGGGAGGGGTAGTGGTTGGTATTGGACGTTGTTGATCATGGAGTCTGGATGGAAGGGGACGGAAGGATGGAGGGGAATTCAGATGGTAGAGAGGAATGGATTGCATGAGTCGTGCGTGAGTTAGGATAGCGGACAAGTGTCTTGGAAGACAGTGGGGAGGAAATGGATAACTGGGAATGTGGGACTAGATGACGAAGGATGCTTCGATAGCATACAGGAAAGGCTGGATAGAGGGAAAACTGCAAGATATATTTCAGGAAAGCGAGAGGTGAACAACATTAGACTTAATCCACCAGTTAGCATAGAAGGTACTGCAAGGTGTTGTAGACGACAAGGCTTGAAACGAAGAGAAGGGAGTAGTGGACGGGTAGTAGTAGTAGTAGTAGTAGTAGTAGTTTGACATTAACGGAGCACTTTGACTTCGGAGGTCTCCCACGAGGGGAGTCAAAATGATAGCTCTAGGCCTTTCGTGATGCAGTCAATAGATTTTCAGGAGCTTCCAATGTTGCAGAAATGGGTAGGAAGTCCAGGTAGAATCGTTTAAGGGATCGCAATCATACAACTCCCCCCTGTAGTTGTTTTGCGTTTTGTATCGCTTGTTCGCGATTATTGTGTGTGTGTATATATATATATATATATATATATATATATATATATATATATATATATATATATATATATATATATATATATATATATATATATATATATATAACAATAAAAACATGATGAAAGCAACAGACATAAACCCTCAACAGAAATAAATACTCTCATACCAAGTTAAAATTACCAGCGTCAATTAAAATCCTATTAAATTATTAATGTCGAGCAGAGGGGGAGGGGGGTGAAGGAGGAAGCAGGTAGAGGGAGGCGAGGTGTTGGAGGGTGGAGAAGAGGTGGAGGTAGTCGAGAAAGTGGAGGGAAGCGACGAGGTGGAGGGAGCATCGTGGGCATAATTTTGTCATTAGAGAGACCTATTATCATAACAAAAGTTGGGTGGGTCATACGGCTTCTCCCCTCCTTCCATTGTTAAGTCTCTGGCCCACTTCTCTAATGCTACGCTGATCTTGGAAAAAAGGGTTAATGTTGCTTTGTGTTGCGCCCCTCTTTTCGGCCTTGTGTTGCGTCCGATAGAGGGATTTTACGTCGATAAAGAAGTTGATGTTTCGTTGTGGTACGACCGTGTTTTACGCTCTGTTGCCTCAGCATGAGTGATTTTAAGATCAAGGAAGAGTAGGTGTCCCGTAGCATTGCGTCATTATTTGGTGTTATACTGTGTTAAATGTTATTTTAATATACTATATTGAGTCGTGTTGCATCATCTCAAGTCATGACTGCATTACTTAAAGTTTTTTGGCGTCTAAACAGGACTACTATTATATCGTCATGCATCCACATTTTCTGTATAGAAAGGGTTGACGGGACATTATGTTACCCTACTAAGTGCTGCTGTAAAAAAATGGTAAAATTTCTCCCTATTACTACGCTGTTGAAACTACGCTGTTGAAACTACTTTATTAGTGGTGGTTCGTTTTGAGATACACCAGTAAAGGTAATATTGCCATCCAAATGTGGTAAACTGCATCCAGAAGGCTTGCATTGTGTTCACATGTGGTGCATTGCATTCAGAATAGCATGCTTAGCGTTCTAAAGGCTTAAACTTCGCCATTATTGATTATTTTAATGACGTCGATTGTTATGAAGCCTACCAGAGGGTCGGGCACTAATGTCATGGAATAATAATGCCTTGTGCACAGGAAGAACAAATATAGGCTGTCGCTCGTCGCAAATAATCACGAGATTAAATAAATATGTAAATGAAAAGGAACAAAGATTGAAGAGTAGCCAATAAGAAGGCTTATTTGATTATCACTGTGTATGGAGTGCTGCAATTGGCTTAAAGGGTGTTTGGATGAACTGTTTATTGGCTTATCAAGCGACCGCTCTCTTCCCCACTGCCAGAACCTCCAGATGTTCAATCTAATATGACGAATAACAACTGAAACGTCACTGACGCTACGTTTTTTCTCCCATTCGTCTCGCAGTGGATAGTCGCTCGATATGTAGAAGTTTTGCAGATGTTTGAATGTACAGAATAAATGTTAAATAAACGATAGATAGTCGCTCCATAGACGAGTGGATGAGAGTCTAGATACTTCAATACAATCGACAGATACTTTACAGACTGTGGATTGATCCTTGTTAGACATTACCTCGAAAAATACATCCTCTCGGTAAACACAATCCTTCGCTAAGCACATTTTCTCCCTAATAAATTTCTTCTGCATACATTTTCTAGCGAAATACTTTCAATCACCAATTACACTCTAGGTAGATAAATACATTCCCTACATTCCCTCCGAATTTATACTCCTCTCAAAAAAATGAAGAAGTGTACATATTGACACAATTGTTTAATCAGTTATCAAAATAAATTATGTATGGCATGCTAGAGCTGAGTTTAATAATATAATTAATATACGATGCGACAATTCATGTATTTGGGGCACTTACGTTAAATTTTGAATAAATAATAAATGAGGGTGTATTGATTACCTGAAATAAACAGTTTGGCTTTATTTATCTCATCAAAATTGAAAAAAAAAAATGATTGTTGATGCAGCAGGTACTGAATGTATGGGTATATGAATACTTGCTTCCCAAATACTGTAGCCCTCAGAGAGACGTAATTATATGTTACAATAACAAATGATATGTTTCCAGTAAGACATCAAGTATAGTAGAAAGAGCAGACAGGGACAGTAGAAGAGTGAAAGTGACATTAAGAAACTAATTTAATTTTCAGTAGCCGAGGAAGAGAGGTGAGTCAAATGACCATAGAGACGGCACAGTGTCAACTTGGAAACCCAAGACAGTAGTGGCGGTCAACAAGAACCCAGAACCCACCATGAGGAAGACTGTGTGTGTGTGTATTTGTATATATACTCACCTATATGTAATCACCTATACAGGGTTGCACGGGTCGAGTCACAGCTCCTGGACTCGCCCCCTTCTCAGCTCGCTACTAAGTCCACTCTCTCCCGGCTTCAAGAGCCTTGACGTATCTCTTCTTCAAGCTATGTATGGATCCTGCCTCTACTACATCACTTCCCAGACTATTCCACTTCCTGACAACTCTGTAACTGAAGAAATGCTTCCTAACATCCCTGTGATTCATCGGAGTCTTCAACTTCCAACTGTGACCCTGTGTTGCTGTGTCCCATCTCTGGAACTCTAGACACCTTGTCGATTCCTCTCAGTATTTTATGTCGTTATTATATCCCCCCTATCTTTCTTGTGTGTATGTGTGCGTGAAAAGGAAAGTATATATATATATATATATATATATATATATATATATATATATATATATATATATATATATATATATATATATATATATATATATATATATATATATATATATATGTTTTATACATATGAGTATTGATTCTAGCATACTCCTTGACATGGTGTTGGCTGTATAACCCCAAATTCGAGGAGTAATTAGCTCCTCTCTCACTCTTCTCTCTCTTTCTCCCCATCATAAACCCTAATTAAAAGAATCAAAGGAAACTGGTGAATAATTACCTAATAGAACGTTCGCGGTCTCAGCCTTATCCAAAAACGCACACAAAGAACTTTTCTAAAACAAATTGGATTGAGCCAAACGTCATCCCGTATATGATTTTGCATTTTAACGCAGCAATTTTCCCCTCATTATAAAAACGTTTCGAATCATCTCCCTCTCCCCTTCCTTCTACTCCCTTCTCTCTCTCTCTCTCTCTCTCTCTCTCTCTCTCCTCTCCTTTTTTCCCTCTCTAATATTTTTGTATTTCCCCTTGGGTAGCTGCATGATAAGCAGATCATCGCGATTATCTGGGGTTAAACAAAGACTAATTTGCATTTTTATCAGACAAGGGAAGATGGCATGTGGGAGCGCTCAAGCGGCCACTGGCTCAACACTGGTGCTCAAGCGGTCGCTTAACACTGGCGCTCAAGTTTCTCCTGAGCACGTGCTGATGGACTACTAGGACGCAGAGGGAGACTCATGGGACTGTTTTTTTTTTATCCTTGTCTTGTGTCCTCGAGTAAATTTGTTAATTTTTTCTTCGTCCTTTGTGTGTGTGTGTGCATGTGTTGTGTGTGTGTGTGTGTGTGTGTGTGTACTCACCTATATGTGGTTGCAGGGGTCGATTCACAGCTCCTGGCCCCGCCTCTTTGCTGGTCGCTACTCGGTCCACTCTCCCTGTTCTGAGAGCATTATCGTACCTCTTCTTGAAGCTATGTATGGCTCTTGCCTTCCTTACTTCACTTTCCAGATTATGTTTCGGAGGGAATTTTATTTCCGCGTAAGCGTTCATACTTGTAAATATTTTTTGTGCATATGTACATCAAGTGTGTGTGTGTGTGTGTGTGTGTGTGTGTGTGTGTGTGTGTGTGTGTGTGTATGTGTGTATAAGATCAATTTGCCAGATTTCATTAAAAATATCACACAGGATTCAGCTATAAGTACACTATTTATATATCCGCCATTTGCTTGTGCTGACACTGAGTTTGAAATACATACAGTCTGATGATTATTTTATTTAGGTGAAGCGCGAAAGCCGTATGGGTCACTGAGCGTGGAGGCTCGATCCTCTGTTTGCTGATCACGAAACAGACAAGCTACACTCGCCCCCCTCCCCTTTGCTTTCCTATCCCTATGCATTCAAAGCTTTTAGTGCTTGGATCCTGTATATTTGGAACGTTCGTGTTGGAACATATATATTGGTAATTTTTGTGTTTGCATTCCATATATTTGGATTTTTCGCATTGGAATTCTATTTATTTTTATTTTTTGGGGGGTCTCCTATTTTAGTAAATAATTTTCTTGTATTAGATGTGTTTGGAACATATCTGCTTGGATTTTGGATTTTTTTTGTGTTTGGTTCCTGTGTAAATGCAATAGTTTCAGTGGAACCTTTTTTTCCTTTATCACAATAATATTTAACATATATAATTATGTTTGAGAAGTGATGTTTGGTACCTCTGTATGTAGTGGTTCATGTTTGGTGCTTCATGTTTGGTACTTCATGTTTGGTGCTTCATGTTTGGTGCTTCATGCTTGGTGCTTCATGCTTGATGCTTAATGTTTGGTGCTTCATGTTTGGTGCTTCATGTTTATTGCTTCATGTTTGGTGCTTCATGCTTGGTGATTCATGTTTGGTGATTCATGCTTGGTTCTTCATGCTTGGTGCTTCATGTTTAGTGCTTCATGCTTGGTGCTTCATGCTTAGTGCTTCATGCTTGGTGCTTCATGTTTGGTGCTTCATGTTTGGTGCTTCATGCTTAGTGCTTCATGCTTAGTGCTTCATGCTTGGTGCTTTATGCTTGGTGCTTCATGTTTGGTGCGTCATGCTTGGTGCTTCATGCTTGGTGCTTCATGTTTGGTGCTTCATGTTTGGTGCTTTATGTTTGGTACATCATGCTTGGTGCTTCATGTTTGTTGCTTCATGCTTGGTGCTTCATGTTTGGTGCTTCATGTTTGGTGCTTCATATTTCATTATTCATGGTTGGTGCTTCATGTTTGGTGTTTCATGTTTGATGCTTTATGTTTGATGCTTCATGGTTGGTGCTTTATGTCTGGTGCTTCATGTTTGGTGCTTCAAGTTTGGTGCTTCATGTTTGGTGCTTCATGTTTGGTGTTTCATGTTTGGTGCTTCATGTTTGGTGCTTCATGTTTGATGCTTCATGTTTGATGCTTCATGGTTGGTGCTTCATGTCTGGTGCTTCATGTTTGGTGCTTCATGTTTGATGCTTCATGTTTGAAGTCCAGCATTATTTTGTGATTTTTTCGAGTGGAGGAACGTTTGAATGAGAAACATTTCTGACTAAATCGGTACAGGACTACGAGCCAAAAATAATAAATAAGAGGTGTCAGGAATGAGGGCAGAAGCAGTTTAGGGAAGGAAGAAATAAAGAGTGAATGAGGAAGAAAACAGAGGGTGGGAAGGAAGGAATGAAAAGGGGAGGCTGGGAAGGAGAGCTGTAGGGAAAGAGTGAGGAAGAGAGGGGCAGAGAGGAGACATGGGAGTGAATGAGGAGGTAAAGAAGAGGATAATGAAGGGAAGGACCGTAGGGATGAAGGCGGTGCGCTTACATTAAGTCCAATGCTTTAAATTTTCATCTTTTTAATAAGCAATTGACGATGCTCATGTTTACATATTCTGAGCAGTACTGCAGGTGTGAGCCCTACCCACCCACAGCTGTGGTGGGTTGGAGAGGGGTGGCCAGGTGGGGGGAGGTGGGCAGGACTGCAGTGGGGCCCACTCAAGGGTGTGGTCGGACTGGAAAAGGAGAGCAGGAAGGGGAAGGAGGAAGTGAGCCCTAGCACCAAACCCCCCAAAACTCAAAGGTTGTGGTGGTCCGAGGGAAAATCTACCCACATTGTATGATAATTGTAATAATATTCTGGGAATTACCGACAATATGTTAGGTAAAAGAAAACGTATGCAACTAATGGATACATTTTATTGTAGCAAAGTTTCGCTCTCCAAGAGCTTTGTCAAGTCTCTTTTGCCCTCTTGCCCTCACTCTAGGAGGGCGATAGCTTCACAAAATTCCCTTTCCTCCTGTGTATGGGATACACTATCCCCAGAGATGGCAATTCCCAACTGTTGGTATAAAAAAACAAAAAGTCACAATACCGTGACTGGAACAATACAAAAATAACCCACACATAGGGTTTCGATCCGACGTTTCGTACCGAAACGTCGTCATAAGTTTACCTTTCCCCTATGTGCGGGTTATTTGTGTAAGTGATGATAAGTCCGTCTATGCAGGAACGTAACCTTTGACTCTTCCGTAGCTGATGAACCAAAACTGGAATACTTAACAATATCCTCATTGCCCTAATGACGTCTCCCAGCTCAGGCTGACACGTTTCACCATTTATTACGAGTGGCTAACGCGTCGGTCTGGAGTTTTATGGCTCTCTGATCGCGGGTTCTATCCCCACCCGTGGTATGATTTATTACGAGTCCCAGAGTGATGATATGTGACAGGGAAATATACTTTGATTTTTTTCCCCATTGTGTAATTATCATATAGATTAGGGTAAAAGAACAATGCTGATAGATCCAATTTGTGCTTTACCAAAAAAATTGTGGACTGGGAGAGGGAGTCAGGGAGAAGAATAAGTCAAGGCAGATGAAAAATGGAGATGAAAAGAGGAGAAAAGAACGAGGTGTTAGAGGGAGAAAAGGAAGCGGGGCAGAGAATATATGCAGATGTAATGGGAAAAAAGGGGAAGAGGTGATGAAAGCGTTAGAAAAGGGGTGGAAAGGGTTGTCATAACGAGCATAATAATCAAGGGAAAGCGGGTTGATCGCTTTCCCGTAAATATACTAATTATACCCATATAATTACTACCATTAATATTTTACAATTAATATACAGTATCTACTCTAGCGACCAATTAAACTGATTAAACTTAAATCATTTACTGATTTAAATTTCTAGCCAATACTATTTATGTGACTCCCTCGAATACATAGGAGGAATTCACACGATTTTCAAAATCTTCCTTGATTTTCTCCCAGTCATTTAAACCGCAAATTTGTAAATTTGTAGCCTGTTTTCGTATATATGATTCACATGATTTACACGATATACATAGTTTACATGATTTACTCGATTTACAACATTTAAAAGATTTACAGGGTTTCTAGTCTACAAAAGTTACACGATTTACATTATTCAAAAGATTTACATATTTTACATGATTTACTTTTTACGTGAAGTAAACGATTTACATTATTTAAACGATGCTCACGACATGCACGATTTACATAGTATACATAACTTGATAACTTGGATTATATATACGTTTGACATAGTTTTCACAACTTATACGATTTACATGACTTACTCGCTTATCGTAATTTACACGATTTACATAATTTACACTTAGGATAAGTGCTTATGAAGACAATAATGCATATAACACATATGCGTTGTACTAGGATATTTACTGATAATTATATATATATATATATATATATATATATATATATATATATATATATATATAATTTATTTATATTTTCAAAGGATTATTGTCTATAAAGTATAGCAATAACGAACTTACATTCCTGGTAACTATCGTACAGCGAATACAATAACTGGTTAACATAGATGCGTACTATAGTGAATATATACTCCTGGTAAGTATTATGAGGCCTGGTCACAGACCGGGCTGCGGGGGCGTTGTCCCCCGAAACCCTCTCCATGTATACTCCAGGTATACAGAGAATACAATGATTAGTATATACAAAAGATGAAAGAGAGGAATCTGATATGTCTCTCATACCCCCCCCCTCCAGATCAAGGGGGAGGATTTAATGACAAGTATGCATGGTCAGGATTTTAATCAGCCTCTCGTTGTCTCTGTGTTAAGACGTCCAGTGACGTCCAGTGACAATAACACATGGACATCACGTGGGCACCTTCACTGAAGAGACGTTTCGCCTGAGCGGAAACGTCTCTAATTGAGAGACATGAGGTGAGAGTAGATGAGTAGGACACATGTGTAACAGTTGAGTAACTCTACTGATTAAACGTTTCGCCCAAGTGGTAAGTTTCTTCAGCCAAGTACAGAGAATGGCCTATAGGCAGCAGAAGTGACGAGGTGAAAGTAGGTTAAAAACTAAGCCTGCTGCGCGAGGGACAAGTTTCTCTACAATAAAGATTCCCTGGTGTTGCACATGTGTTTTATTCCTTTATTTGTCGGTATTGTATACCGTTCATCTAATTCTGACGTCCAGAATAGGAACATTGAAGCCGGTATTTTTTTTTTTTTTTTTTTTGAGACTTGCTACTCATTCCTGATTTCTCAGAGAGTTTGTGAACAAAATTTTGACTGAAAAATTATAATTTTTCTTTACCGAGAAATAAGTGGAAATGTAAGATGTGGGGAAGGCAAAGTAAAGGAGTTTTCACAGAAGAGTGTTTTAGGAAAAAATAAAACGATTGGTAGCGCACTCATCTAACACACTGAGGCCCGTGGTTCGATCACCGGTGCGGGTGGAAACATTAGGACTGGTTTTCTTAAGATACCTGCTGACCCTGTGCACCTATCAATAAAATAGGTACTTTTGTGTTAGTCGACTGGTGTGGGTCGCATCCTGGAGACAAAATTGACCTAATTTGCCCGAAATGCTCTGCATAACAAAAAGCTTTCTATACAGTAGAATGTCACTGATGTCAGCTAGGTCTCTATACGTTGCTCATGTACTTGTAGAAATAAGGATTATTATTATTATTATTATTATTATTATTATTATTATTATTATTATAATTATTATTATTATTATTATTATTATTTATTTATTTATTTATTTATTTATTTACTTAGCGTGGGAGTACACAGGGTTTATGAAATTTCGAGGATGACCGAGACTCTGGGAGTCTTTCCATTTCCTTGCACAGCCGTGACTTGATGAATACATGTGATTTTCCTTGCACAACCGTGACTTGATGAATACATGTGATTTTCCTTGCACAGCCGTGACTTGATGAATACATGTGATTTTCCTTGCACAACCGTGACTTGATGAATACATGTCCAACACTTAGGTATCTTTACTGCCTAAACGTTTCAACTGTACAGTAAGCTTCATCAGTCGAATTCAGGAGCCTGTGCTCGACTGAAGAAGCCTACTGAGCAGGTGAAACGTTTGGGCAGTAACGATACCTAGGTGCTACATGTGTGTCTTCTCATTCATCAATTTTTCGGTATTGTATACCATTAATGCTCTTATGACAGGTGTGACCTGGTAATGGTACAGA
This sequence comes from Cherax destructor, assembly GCA_009830355.1. Lineage (NCBI taxonomy): Eukaryota > Metazoa > Arthropoda > Malacostraca > Decapoda > Parastacidae > Cherax > Cherax destructor. Next base: position 49,344 of record WNWK01000118.1, on the reverse strand, counting down.
ACGGACAGAAAAATCGTCTAGAATTTCCTCTCGAGAGTGTTGTTTATTTGTGAATTTCTTTTTGCTGTCAAACCATACACAATGATTTTGTGCAAATTAGTTTTGATATCAAATACTTGGGAATGGAACTTTGTGCCTCATTTTGACCATTATAGCACGTTATTTCACTTTGTGTACCTTTTCATTTATTTTTTTTGCCAAACGTCACCAGGTCACGGTGCCTCGTGGCCTGGTGGCAAAAACTCTCGATTCACACGGTGAGGGGTCCGGGTTTGATTCCCGGCGAAGGGGTGGAAACATCAAACGTGTTTCCGTACATCAGTTGTCTATGTTCACCCATCAATAAAATGGGTACCTGGGTGTTATTCGACTGGTGTGGGTCGCATCCTGGGACAAAACTGACCTAATTTGCCCGAAATGTTCTGCATAACAAGGGGCTTTCTATAGTAGTATGTCACTGATGTCAGCTAGGCCTGTATACCTTGTACATGTACTTGTAGTAAATAAAGATATTATTATTAGTGTGAAGCCTAAATGATAGAGAACTTATATAATTTTCTGCTTTATTTTCTTAGTATATGTTAGTTTGTGAAATATGCATTTGTGTGTGTGTGAATGTGTGTGTGTATATATATATATATATATATATATATATATATATATATATATATATATATATATATATATATATATATATATATATATATATATATACAGGGTAACTAGGGATCCCAGGGCAGCTAGTTTTCTGTTCCAGCGACTCAGCTCTGCTGTTCAGAGGGTAATGCATGCTCTATTCTGGGCACGCGCCCCAGCTCGGAGGAGCTGGATGAGATTTTCGCATTATAATCAGTGACAAATATGTAACAATATGTACTAGACATGTATCTCTCACACCTCGTGTACTGTATATGCCATCTTTATATCAACAATGTATCTCTTAAATCTTTTGTACCATATGTAATAAAATATACATATTGGTAAAAAAAAAATTAAACGATGGGGTGGTAGGGGAAGTGGAATATTCAAATGGCTTCATGAAGAAATCCAAATATTCTTCCTTGAAGCCTTTTTATCCACTTCTCCGAGGCTATGGGTCCCACAAAGTATATACATACATACATATATATATACATATATATATATATATATATATATATATATATATATATATATATATATATATATATATATATATATATATATATATAAGTAGCTCAGGAACAAGAGTATAATGCAACACAAAATATGTATTTGTTCATCATCATCATCATCATCATCATCATAAGGAAGCACCAAGCCGACAGCTATCACACAACGCTGGGAAATGGGAGGAACACACGACTGATCCTGGGAAGGAGAATATCTCCAATTCCTCGGATGAAGGGCCCTTGCAGGCCTCTTCCAGGGGAAAATATATATAGGGGTTTGCATGAATAAATGCATGTATACCTCCGGAGACGGAGCGTGCTCGCCTCCGGCTTCAGTCTGGCGTCATTTTCGCTCGTTTACTGATCACTGGAAGGCTATCAATTATGTTGGCGACGGTAATGGCCCAATATTAATCAGTGAAGAACCGTCAGTCAGTCAGGGCCACCAGTCCAGGTACGGACACTGGCGGAGGTAGGCACATTGTGACTGAGAGGGATAGATAAATAAGACAGATGTATAGATAAGAAGGAATGAGGTGGGTGTTTATCAATATATATATATATATATATATATATATATATATATATATATATATATATATATATATATATATATATATATATATATATATTATGTATGTATGTATGTATGTGTGTGTGTGTGTGTGTGTGTGTGTGTGTGTGTGTGGTGTAAGGAGAGAGACAGAGAGATAATTTACTGCAAATAATCATTTTTATATTTTTTATTTAAAATTGGGTAAATGGAAATCCTAGGAAAGGTGGAATGTGGGAAACAGGAGAGAATGAGGGAATCTTGGAGAAGGGGTATCCCTGGGAAGATTGGGTGACGGAGAGTGGATGGAGAGGGAAGAACCGAAAGGGAGGGAGATGAGAGGAATAGGAGAAGGAGGATGTGGGGAGGAGATAGTGGAATATTAAATATGAGAGGAGAACGAAGAAAGAAGAAAGGAGGAGAAAAAGGAAAATGGAAGGAGAACGATGAGAGGGGAAGAAGAAGCGTGAAGGGAGGGGAAGAGAGAAGGGAGGAGAAACAATTGCAGCAAAGGGTGAGTTTGGAAACCTTATCTCCCTCACACACGTGTAAGCGAGGTCCCTAACTTCAACATCTCCTCCAACTCTCCATTTTCCTGCCCCCCCCCCTTCCCAAGTCCTACCAGGATCTCCCCATCCTTCTCTTCATCTTTCTCCTCCTCTTCCTCATATTCCTGTTCTTCTTCCTCCCCTTCTTCCACTTCCTTCATCGTCTTTTCGCAAAGTCTTCTTCTCCAAATAGCGAGGAGGAAGAGGACAACGGGAACAAGGAGGAATGCACTGCAGCAACTTCAATATATTCCTCCTCCTCTTTCTTTGCTTCTTTTTCCACCTCCTCTCACTTGTCTATGCAATATTTTCTGCTTCCTGCTCTTCCCATGTACTCTTCATCCGTTTGGCATCACCTCCAGGTTGATTTCATCTTCCTTCAGGGCCTACGACAACACTGACACACCTATTTACACGCTCATCTGCGCACTCTAGGTTCACACTGTGACTCTCCCTGCCGTAGAGAGACAAGGAGGGCCAGGGTAAACACACACACACACACTCACACATCACTCGTCCGGCGACTATTTCACCGCTCCGCTGCCATTGTCCATGTCAATTTGCATCTTGAAACTGCTACCGACACGCCATTTGTAGCATGAATAACAGGGAGCGAACAGTCGGTGGGTGATCACCTTACGATAAGAGGACACCGCCGCCACCACCACCACCAGTGTCGTCGCCACTACTGTTACCGCTACCACCACCGCCAGCAATACAACCAACACCACTACCACTGCTATAGCCTCGGCCACAACCACTGCTACCAACAACATAACCGCCACCATCACCCACGCAACCACTGCCACCAGACTGACTGGAAGGCGACATTAACCTACCTGATCGTTTCTCCCAAACGTTTGAACTCAACAACAACAAAAATGACATTCAAATTGTTAAAGGTCAAATCGGATTACAGGTGAAGGAGATCAGGAAACGATAAAGTTGATAATGAATAAAAGGAGTTGGGAAAAAATAGGAAAGATTAATAGAAATATAATATACAAAGAGAAGCAAACAAAGATCATAGGGGAAATTTCTCACAAGCTACAATAAATATTAAGACCATGCGCCTTTTTCACAGTTATAACAAGAAAAGCTATGGTTTGACAAATGCAGTACAGCCAGCACAAAGAAAGTAGTGCCAAGACACCCCCTCCAGAGACAGGTCAAGGAAAGTAGTGCCAAGACACCCCCTCCACCGACAGGTCAAGGACAGTACAAGCAGACACATAGACGGAGAAATATGCTAAACCATAACAAGCAGTCCCTCGCCCCTCTCTACAGCCCTTTCATCCCCTCACCCCAATCTGCACAGCCCTTTCATCCCCCACCCCAATCTCCACAGCCCTTTCATCCCCCACCCCAATCTCTACAGCCCTATCATCCCCCCACCCCAATCTCCACAGCCCTATCATCCCCCCACCCCAATCTCCACAGCCCTATCATCCCCCCACCCCAATCTCCACAGCCCTATCATCCCGCCACCCCAATCTCCACAGCCCTATCATCCCCCCACCCCAATCACCACAGCTCTATCATCCCCCCACCCCAATCTCCACAGCCCTATCATCCCCCACCCCAATCACCACAGCCCTATCATCCCCCACCCCAATCACCACAGCCCTATCATCCCCCACCCCAATCTCCACAGCCCTATCATCCCCCACCCCAATCACCACAGCCCTATCATCCCCCACCCCAATCACCACAGCCCTATCATCCCCCCACCCCAATCACCACAGCCCTATCATCCCCCACCCCAATCACCACAGCCCTATCATCCCCCACCCCAATCACCACAGCCCTATCATCCCCCACCCCAATCACCACAGCCCTATCATCCCCCCCAATCACCACAGCCCTATCATCCCCCAACCCAATCACCACAGCCCTATCATCCCCCACCCCAATCACCACAGCCCTCACAGAGCCTCCTCAACATTTTTATCATCTTACAATGTTTTTTTTCCTTACGTTATGAAAGAAACATGGGTATGCAAATTAGGAGTTTCTCTTATATTTTTTTTACCAGCATCTTAGACATGAAAGTTAAATTAGCTACTTGCATGCAGTTAACACTGCATGTTAGAAGGGAGGGAACATCTTTGTTATGATAATGTTGGCATAATGATACCCACTTCAACTGGCACCCCGTCAAGGGGTCTGACTTAACGCTGGTGAAGAACTTCTGACCCCAGAAATCTGTGCTTCCTTTTCTCTTGAATGAAGCTTGAGAGTTTTCCTTTCTTCTGGCGATGCATAACACCTACGGGTTAAGCGCTTTCAAATGACTAATAATAATAATAATAATAATATACTAATACTAATACTAATACTAATACTAATAAATAATAATAATAATAATAATAATAATTCGTCTTTGAAACATTCTTAAAGAGAGCTCTTTTTCTTTATATTACGTATTATCACCCGCCCATGTCGAAGACGCCAGACATTTTCGGTACATTTTCATGGATATGATTTTTTTTTTTGCACAAAAATCTAATCGGCGCATTTAGACAAGGAAGAAAAAGCTGCGATACTTCAGGTCTCCTCAGCAGTATGTACTCACCCATTTGTACTCAGCTATATGTGACACTGCAGGGGCCCGAATCTCAGCTCATGGTCTTGCCTCTTGTCGCTTGCCTGATTCACTTCCTCCTGTCTTCATGGGTCCTAGCTATCCTTCACTTAAATCTATGTATGGAGTCTGCCTCCTCTACTTCGTCCAGGTCATTCCACTTCCTAAACATCCCGAGGCTGAGGAAATACTTTCTCACGACTCACATGTGTCTTTGACTTCTAACAGGTGCTCATGTGCACCTGTTTCCAGACTCTCTAGCAGTTTTTTCCTTTCCACCTATATCATTTCTTCTGCGTATTTTATTTATGTCTCTCCTGGTTTCATCTGTTCTTTAATGTCGTCAGGTTCAGATCCTTTAGCCTTTCCTCAGAGGACATATCCCTTACTTCTTGAATGAGTAAAACGCGCGCAACAGTTCGGCAACTTTATTGTCGAAACGTTTCGCCTGCTGTGCAGACAGAGAGAGAGAGAGAGAGAGAGAAAGAGAATGATGATGCAGGTAACAGCTCTTAGCTTGTAAATAAAGTTAGGAACCCTTAACCAAACCTTGCAATACCCTGTATAAAAAAAAAATAAACGAACCGGAAGCACCAAGCTTCAGGTACTGTGACGCACCAGCCTACCTTAGCGGTGAGAAGAAACTAGGTGTTAGGGGCACCGACTCACCGACTTCGCTCAATAACGTTTGTTAATTACTATGTAATATATCGTGGCGTGGCACTATTAACCTAAGCTAGTTATGATGTATACCTCGAGCCTCTTTACCAACTTCTGAGAAAATTTGGGACATGGGTAAAATTAAAATGGAAGAGAAGAGGGGAGGAGAGGATGGATATAGAAAAGGGGAAGACGGCGGTCATATTAGAAGTAAAAGGAAGGGATAAGGAGGGAAAAGAAGAGACTGGAGTTTAGTGAGAAACAAGGAAGAGGTAATAGAGGGTGAAGGGATGAATATTGGGAGAGGTAGGGTAAGGGTAATAATGGGGAGTAGGAAAAGTGGGGAGATGGAAGGACGGTAGATGTAAAACGGATGAGAGAGAGGAGAGAGAAAGATAGACAGATTGAGAGAGAGAGAGAGAGAGAGAGAGAGAGAGAGAGAGAGAGAGAGAGAGAGAGAGAGAGAGAGAGAGAGAGAGAGAGGAAGAGAGAGAGAGATTAAAATTGCTTTTAATATTTTAAGTTGACATAATTCTGTGACGCTAGTACTCTGACGCAAATTTTGACAATTCGTGACGCTTACTATGCGGCACATACTTTCAAAATTAATTTTGAATTCTTCGCTCATTCTTTTATGTTTCAAGTACAACATTTAATCCTCCCTATTAACTATACAAATTAAATGCACAAATTCACTTCCTAATTCATAATTAACTTACGTGAAAATTAAGCGGCATAATTTCTCTCTGGGCGCCTAGGGAAAATAGTAATTAGAAGAGAAAGTAGTGACCAGCAAGCGTAAACATTACAGTCAGTAAACATAAAAATTGTGACTAGTAGGAGTAAAGATTACAGTCAGAAAACAGAAAATTGTGACCAGCAGAGAACATTATTATTAGCAAATAGATTTTTTTTTGTCTAGAACACAACGCAAATTATCACCAGCAGACAGAAAATTAGGATCAGCAAACCAGATAATTTCAACACGAAAAGGAGGGAAGTAATGACCAGCAAAAAGAGAAACAAGATTGGATGCTTAAGAACAAACTTTCTCCCTACAGTAATTTATCTTCATGATGCTTTTACTTGAAAAAATCCGTATTTAATAACTTTTTTTTTATAACGATTGAAGCTTTTTTTTATTTTTTTTTCTAGTATTTGGAATTGTTTGCCTAGAATAGGGTTCCATGCTGGTGCTGCGTACTCTATAATAGCAGTCACATGCATTGTTCCGAAGGACACTTTTACATGATACTTGATAGCCTTCTAGCAGAAGTACAGTTTCACACACATTTGCATAGCAATTTTTTTTCCAAGGAAGCCATCAACAATAGTCCCCAACACCCTTGTGTCTATTTTTACTGTGTATGAAGGTCCTAAAATACCGACTAATTTCAAAACAACGATACATGACGCGGGACACGTTGGAATATATACTATATATATATATATATATATATATATATATATATATATATATATATATATATATATATATATATATATATAATGTCGTGCCGAACAGGTAAGATTGGTCAATTGGCAAGAACTCATTTAAAATTAAGTTTTTCCTAAATTTTTCTCTTATACGTTTAAAGATATTTTTTCATTTATGTTAATGTAAAATTTAATAATTTTGTACCAAAAGAACCTTAGAAAACTTACCTAACCTTATTTTAACAAGGACAGTTTAAATTAGTCTAATTCAACTAAATATATTTTAGATAAGTTTTCAGTAATTTAATAATAAACAAACACAATGAAATATATTTTTCTCGTTAGGTTCAGTATGATTTTTGCGAAATTATTGCATACACAAATTTTCGCTAGCCTTATTCAGAAAGAAGAGCTTTGCTATTTAAGCCAAAATCACAAGTTTTACCTATTCGGCATGACAAATATATGGAGTGAGGGAGGTAGGAGAGGTGAGAGTGACCTGAGCATGTCAACACCTGTAAAAGTCAAGTAGAGAAGTTTGCATAGCATAAAGGATTTGACAAGCTGAAAACTCATCATACACACTGACATCATCATACACACTGTGCGTGTGTATGATGATGTCCGTGGCGAAGATTAAAGTAGATACTAATCTTCATCCAGTGGCTGTTGGAACACAGAGCTGTGAATTTATGGTGAATTCCAAGATGTATCCCTGTTTTTTTTTTAAATCTATATTGCTGCTAGTTGAGCAGACAGTGCAGGTGTAAGGTGACCTGCTTCAGTGTTTCACAGAGTCTCGGAATCGCTCCCTTGATCTGTCTGAATGAGCCTAACTCTTTCATCGCCATGCACAGGGTCACCCTCGTGTTGGTGGGTGGGAGTTGTGGAGGAGATGAGGCGAGAGAAAAGGAGACGAGGAGTAGGGAACCAAGGAAAGAGGGAGAAGGGGAAGAGGGAAAAAGTAGAAGCGGCATGAAGGAGTCAGGGAAGAGAAGCTAAGAGATTAGACAGAAAAGTGTGTAAATAATGAGGGAAACAGAGGCGGAAAATAAGAAGAGAACAGTGAGGACAGTGAAGGAAGATAACAAACTGGAATAGAAACGGACATATTGAGAAATAACCCACACTTTTGAGAGGTAACTTTAGATACCAGATAACAGATAAAGAGAGAGACCAAGAGAGAGAGGGTGACGGGACTGAACTGTATAAAGAAAACTGTTAGGAGGAAGAAAAAAAGAAAGGGATGGATGGATGGATTTAGGGACGAATTGAGAGACGAAGGGAGGGACGAAGGGAGGGACGGAGGGAGGGACGAAGGGGAGGGCGGGTGACACTAACTTCACTCAACTATTCCAACTAACTGTCCACATCTGTCCCAGGTGGGAAGTGAAGGCACCAAAAACAAACATTTTTAATTGAACACAAAAACTATTCCATAATTAAGTACATTTTGAACATTAAATAGCTTAAATAAAAAAAAGGTTCAAACTTATAAGACCCGTTTCATAATGTTTAGAATGTTCTCAAAATGTTCAAAATACGTTCATAGTACTCAAAATTGTTAAATTTCGTTTCAATTGTTCAATTTATTCACTTCTCATACTGCTGAAAATAAACTGAATATGTAGAGAAAAAGTTAATATTTTCCCGAATGTGTTCATAATACTGGAGATATTGTTCAGCTGAACCACCACTTGCCTTGCTCACTTGATTTACCACTTTTTGTTGATATTTATTTAATATTCAAACAGATGGCTTGTGTGTGCGCGTAGAGCTTGTGTGGCTGTATTACCTAATGTGTGTGTGTGGGGGTGAGGGAGAGAAAGGGAGAGAGAGAGAGAGAGAGAGAGAGAGAGAGAGAGAGAGAGAGAGAGAGAGAGAGAGAGAGAGAGAGAGAGAGAGAGAGAGAGAGAGAGCGGGCGGGCGTGGGTATTAGACCAATATTTCAAGAATCAGCCTAAATCTACTGGTGACTTGGCTATTATTAATATGATAAACCACAGTAATTACTTTCACTCGGCTCTTGGGTTAATCACCACAATGGTTGACCACTCTCCACAAATCACTGAATCAAGCACTTTTACTTTTAATGTAATACTTACAATAAACATAATGTAATACTAATATAATCAGGGGAATTTTGATCAAGGAGAGGATTGTTAGAAAAACATGAAATTTACTAATTACAAGAGTTTACACATACTTTTCTACAATTTAAAAATCACTCACAAATATTCCAATGCAGAAATGGAACCACATTGATGGGAGTAAGGGCTAGTGAACCAAGAGCTGTAGTCCTCGAGAGTCCCTTTTCCTGCTCTCTGGCTTTCACATCAATTTTCCCTTTCCTTCTTCCCATTCTCAGCCTTTCTTAAAAACTCTGTTCCTCCATCTGGAGCTAAGACTAACTATTCCTGTGTGTCTTGGGACATACATTAAAGCTTTAGACAAATAAAATTTGTCTTATGGGACGCATCAACAAGAGGCCCAAGTCAGTGTAATTTTCCTTCTCGACCTCAGCTGTCTGCTCAGATCAGGTCATGACATGCTGTAGTTGCAATTAAGTCATATTAGCTTCAAAACTTCCAGCAGCTGGGTCAAACTATGGATTTTTTTTCTTTCCCTGGTTACACTCCTCTCACAAAACCTATTTTTGTTACTTTATCCCATCTTCCAAGCTCAACCCCTTAAAGGGTCTTTTGTTTGCATAAAGCTCAGCTATTTTTTAATAACTGAGGCGATATGGCCAATACTTCAAAGCAGTTGTACAATGGCTGGAGCAAACAGACGAGCGCAGGTATTCTAAGTAAAAGTGCATTATGAATCAGCGAAAATCTGAAGTTCATACATCTATATGAATCGGGATTTTTATATTTTTTATACATTTTAGTTACGGTGCTCAGGCGAAAGATTTGCCTCACACAGAAGAAGGTGGAGCGGTGCATGTAGTGTGCAGCAGTGACCTGGAGAGCCTGGGTCAGCTTGGTGCTCGCTGGACAGTGGCTGGTCGCCTCCCTCCATCCAGAGGGGAATTGCTACCACCGCTAGACTGTGCTCTGTGATCCGGAAATAGTCATTACCATCAATAAATCCTGTTCTATTGGCTAGAGGTAGCAGTTACCAGCAGCAGCAGCAGCGGTGGCGACTACCACTGCAGCGGCTACTACTAGACCAGCTACTACTGCAGCGGCTACCACTACAGTGGCTAAAATTACAGCAGCCACTTCTACAATGGTTGCCGGTGTAGAGGTTATCTCTACAGCGTCTACTGAAGTGGAATAAACACACTAAAGGATAACTCAGCATTAAGGGTCCAAGTGTTTTCAGCACCCTCCCTTCAAATTTAGGAGATTACCAGCAGACACCTCTCTAGAAGAGGGAATCTTATGTTATTACAAGCAGTCCCTAGGCAACCAGGCTGCGGTACCTACATCTGGCTGTAAGCCCTTACAGTTTGAACAGTGAGTACGTTAACACGGAAACTTAAGTGATCGGGATGCAGGGGCGATGATCCCTACAATCATCACCGAATAGACCTCAGACACATCAGATAGTTACTACTAGGAAGGCTACTTACTACTCCTGATTTTTTTAGTTCGTGAGTTTGACTTCCATTCCAACAGAGAACTACAAAATTCGTGTGTGTTGAGTGAGACTTTGAACTTCGACTTTGGAAAATGAAGAGAAAAAAATGGAGAGAGATAATAGGGGGGGGGGGAATAGAATAAGAGAGGAAGAAGAGGAGGAGGAGAGAGACGAAGGAGGGTGAAAGGTGAGTTTGGGAATGTCAGAGAATAAACTTTATAAGTTTGTACACAGTCAATACTTAAAACAAACACGCACGCACACACACACAATTAGGTGAGTACACACACTTTCACAAGCAGCACAAGTGTTTAGTGAGAAGTGCCACTGACAGATAATCACTTACAAACTGATTTACTGAACAAGCTAAGAGCCTTAGACAAATGAAATCAACACAGACAGACACACACACACAGACAGACAGACAGACACACACACACACACACACACACACACACACACACACACACACACACACTCTGGGTTTGTGCTTACCCACCATCCACCCATTCATTAATGAAATTCAGAGCTTTGTAAGTAATTGATCACATTAATTAAAGTAATTCCAAGTATCCGCTCTCATCAAAGTAATGCCCGTCTCATCGCCGTCCAGCCTCGCCCGTCCACCCTGGGTAATTATCGACACAATTAATCATTAGAGGGGGCTGGACCCAGCGTGGCAGACTCACTCAACCAGGCCGCTGAGAGAGCAGCTCCTGCGAACCGCTGGGAGAGCAGCTCCTGGGAGCCACCGGGAGAACAGCTCTTGGGAGCCACTGGGAGAACAACTCCTGGGAGGCGATAGTAAAGTAGCTCCTGGGAGGCATCGGGTGAGCACCTCATGGGAGCTAGTGGGATGGGTTAGCACCTGCTGCGAGCCACTGGGATGGGAGAGGAGTAGGAAGAAGAGGAATGGAAAGAGGGTGACTGGTATACTGAAAGAGCGCTGTGTGAGGTGGTTTAGGGATTAAGAGAGAGAGAGAGAGAGAGAGCAGGAAAGGCTCAGAAGGCGAGGAATGGGAAATGTGTGAGTGGAAATGAGTGTGTGGGAGGGAGGAAATGTGTGGATGAGATAGGGCAAGCAAGGGATGGGGAGGAGTGTGTAGGTGTAATTACTTCGTTGTGTTTGCAGACACTGAGTACCAGCTCCTGGCCCCGCCTCTAAGTTTCTGTTAGCGGTCATGACCGCGAACTTTCGTGCCGATTTTAAGAGACAGAAGAGTTCTGGATTTTTGTATTGCTGCTCTCTACTGTGTTCCGTCTCCACTTAAAGTACACCCAGGAACGAGATTGTAAATTGTCTTACACTATTCAAGTCCTCTGTTTCTAAACGTTCCTCATATATTTACAAATGCTATTTTTTTTTTTTTTGCTTTAAGATAGGTAAGGTTAGCTGAAAAATAAACACATAAGCAGTATAATGTGATCCTTTAATGACAACGTTTCGCCCACGCAGTGGGCTTTATTAAGTCACAAACAGATCTGTTTGTGACTTGATAAAGCCCACTGTGTGGGCGAAACGCTGTCAATAAAGGATCACATTATACTGCTTATGTGTTTATTTTTCCATTGTGTCGGTATTTTATACCATTTATTTCCAGGTAAGGTTGGCATAAGGTTCGTTAATATAATCTAAGTAAATTTATGTAAGAAAAGTATATTTAACCTATAGAAAGCCATTTAAAAAAAAAGGTGACGTTTGGCAAAGTTTTTTTGAGCACTCCCAGGAAATGCACAAATCCGCAGGCGCATCGCAAATCTTATAGAAATAAAATAAAACCATACCACGGGTGGGGTTAGAACCCGCGATCAGAGAGTCTCAAAACTCCAGACCGTCGCGTTAGCCACGTGCCAGCTGGCTTCAATAAGATTCATCCAACTAACCCCACCCGTGGTATGGTTTGTTTTTCGATCGTGTCATTACGATTTCGTGAGTCTTATAGGAATGAGTTAGTTACTGCATCACCTCACTACTTCTTTATGATTCCTGTTATGGTGAGCTGTGTTTACTTTACGTTGATTATTCCTATGAGTATCTCGTATGTTGTCCTATTTAGTGTGTAGGTATGTGTGAGTGAGTGTGTTTGTGTGTGTGTGTGTGTGTGTGTGTGTGTGTGTGTGTGTGTGAGTGTGTGTACTCACCTAGTTGTGGTTGCAGGAGTCGAGTCATAGCTCCTGGCCCCGCCTCTTCACTGTCCGCTACTGGGTCACTCTCCCTGCGCCATGAGCTTTGTCATACCTCTTCTTAAAGCTATGTATTGAGCCTGCCTCCACTACATCACTTCCTAAACTATTCCACTTTCCGACCACTCTGTGACTGAAGAAATACTTCCTAACATCTCTGTGATTCATCTGAGTTTTCAACTTCCAACTGTGTCCAACTGTGTGTGTGTGTGTGTGTGTCTGTGCATGTGTGTCTGTGTGTGTGTCTGTGTGTGTATGTGTGTGTATGTGTGTGTGTGTGCGAGTGCTATGTGTGTGCGAGTGCTATGTGTGTGTGTGTATGTGTGTATGTGTGTACTCACCTATTTGTTGTTGCTGGTGTTGAGTCTCAGCTTTTGGCCCTGCCTCTTCGTTGGCGGCTACTGGGTTCACTCTCTCCTGGCTTCGAGAGTCTTATCGTACCTCTTCCTAATGCTGTATATGGCTCCTGCCTTCACCACTCCTCTGCCTAGATCATTGAACTTTCTAATTCCCTATGACAAATCTGTTCTTTCAGCTTCCAGCTGTGCCCTAGTGTTCCTGTTACACTTCTCTCTTTCAAGCAGAACCTGTGCACTATATCAGTTCTTCTCAGTACTTTGTACGTTATCATATCGTTCCTGGTTCTTCTTGTCTCTAATGTCATGAAATTTACTTCTCTTTATCTCACCACATAGCACATACCCCTTAGCCTGGATCTAGTCTAGTTGCAAACCTCTGCATTTTCTCCACTATTTTGACCTGCTTGACCAGGTTCTATACTAGTGCTGCGTACTCCAATATGAGCTTGACATATGCCGTATACAGTGTGGTGAATAAGGTTCCTGGAAGCTTATTTTAGATTTACCAGGCATGCGTTTCCTGCATCAGTTATTCACTTGATGTGCGCCTCAGGCGAGATACACAGTTACCTATTTGCAATTACCATTTGTAATTAAGTTTGTGAGGGTTGAGCTCCGACTTGTGGGTCCAAATGTCTACTTTCTGTTGACTGACATGATTTATCGCATTAATATTTGTCATCTTTTCAATGGTGTTGCTTTGTTTTGGTTCACATTTTATTTTTCAAAGCTATCAACAGCCATTTAGACGAGTACTCATTAGCGGATCTTTACCCTTTCACTGATATATATTTCACGTCTCTTAATTTATCGAGTTGTACTCGCGTATTATCATCCATTGAGGAGTACTCGCGGAATTATATTTGCTAAATGTACTCACCGTGTTGTACTTACTGTGTTGTACTCACCTTGTTGAGTTCCTGGTGTTGGATCACAACCCCTGGATCCTCCTCGTGACCTAAAGATCGACTGATGAAGTTGATTTCACGTTCTTTGGAAACAAATAGTTCTACCCTTTGAAAGCGTGTGTATAGCTAGCCCACAGTAGCTCTTTTAATAGCAGTAGCAGCAGTAGCAGCAGCAGCAGCAGCAGCAGCAGGAGTAGCAGAAGAAGATGAAGAAGAAGAAGAAGAAGAAGAAGAAGAAGAAGAAGAAGAAGAAGAAGAAGAAGAAGAAGAAGAAGAAGAAGAAGAAAGAAAATAAGAAAAAATAAAAATATGAAGATAGGAAGAGGAAGGGCAAAAGGAGGAGAATGTGCAAGAGGTAGAGGGAAAGATAGAGAAATGAAAGGAGGAAGAGGAAGAAGGAAGGGTTCGATTCCTGAGAAATAAGTGTAAAGGGACGGAAGCACTGAAGAGAAAAAAAAAGGACAAGGAAAACAAAATACAGAAATAAGAGATACTGATATATTAAAACAGGTGAGAAAGAGAGAGAAAGAGAGAGAGATAGAGAGAGAGAGAGAGAGAGAGAGAGAGAGAGAGAGAGAGAGAGAGAGAGAGAGAGAGAGAGAGAGAGAGAGAGAGAGATGGTTCCAACTTCACTGTTTTTCCTATTTATGTCTTATACAATAAAAAGGCTTTCAAATGAGCTGAGGTAGGTAACAGCTACTAGCTAGTAAATAAAGGTAGGAACTCTTAACCTAACCCCGGATAACCCTTGTGTAAATAAGAAAGAAAAGGAGAGAGAGAGAGAGAGAGAGAGAGAGAGAGAGAGAGAGAGAGAGAGAGAGAGAGCAGGTGATGAGGGAGGAGGAAGTGAAGCTAATTAACGTATCCATCATAAGAATGTTAACAAATATCAGGCTAATGATGGGGTGAAGCAGCCACCAGTCGAGAAGTGATGAGAGGAATAGAAGGGAAGAAGAGGGATTAGAGAGAGAGAGAGAGAGAGAGAGAGAGAGAGAGTAGTGGTAGTAGTAAGAGTAGTAGTAGTAGTAGTGATAGTATTAATAGTAGCAGCAGTAGTGGTAATAGTAGAAGTACTAGCAATTGTGATATATACTAAGCACATAGTCCATGTACGTCATATATATATATATATATATATATATATATATATATATATATATATATATATATATATATATGTATACAGTTCACAAAATTAAACAAGGTTAAAATTAACAGACAATAAAAATAACGAACATGAACACTAAGAGCGAGAGAGATAGAGACAGAGAGACAGAGAAAGATAGAGAACAGAAGGGTAGAATGGGAGAGTGAGTGAACGGAGGGTGGGAGAGGCAGGAGAGATCGTAATTATCGAAACAATTAATCACCAGTGGGCCTCTATGTGGAGGGGAGGACTGTGGAGGGAGTGGAGGGGAGGACTGTGGAGGGAGTTTAGGGGAGGACTGTGGATGGAGTGGAGGGGAGGACTGTGGATGGAGTGGAGGGGAGGACTGTGGAGGGAGTGGAGGGGAGGACTGTGGAGGGAGTGGAGGGGAGGACTGTGGAGGGAGTGGAGGGAAGGACTGTGGAGGGTAGGATGTGGAGGAGAGGACTGTGGAGGGGAAGACTGTGAGGGAGTGTAGGGGAGGGTTGAGGAGGGAGTTGAAGGGAGGGAGTCGAGGGGAGGACTGTGGAGGGAGTAGAGGGCAGGACTGTGGAGGTGAGGACTGTTGAGGGTGTGGAGATTAGGACTGTGGAGGGAGTGGATGGTAGAACTGTGGAGGGGAAGACTGTGGATGGAGTGGAAGGTAGGACTGTGGAGGGAGTGGAGAAGAGGACTGAGGAGAGAGTGGAGGGAAGGATTGTGGAGGGGAGGACTGTGGAGGGAATGGAGGGGAGAAATGTGGAGGGAGTAAATCGTACTGAGTGGAGGAAATTAGTTGAAATGGAAAGATATAGAAGAGGGAGAGTTTGAAGGAAGTGGATTGAACAGAGGGAATTCGTGGAGGGAGTGGATGGAGGAAGTAGAGGAAGTGAAGGGAACTCAGCTGATAGAAGACGTGGAGGGAGGGAGTAAAAAAAAGTGAAGGGAGAGGATAAAAGGAGTGGATAGAGGGAGAGAGAGAATTGGAAGAAATAGGACAAACAAAAAGAAGGAAATTATTATACCATACAAGGAGAAGCGCTAAACCTGTGAGAGTCAGACAGCTCCTGGGGAATGGAAGTATATCAGGTCTGACTCATGAAAGGTGAGGATAGCTCCAACTCCTTGGATCAAGAATAACTTATCAGCATCAAGGCAACTCCCCAATTGGGGTGAAAAACAATAAATACAATAATAAAAGACATTAAAGAGAGACAAAACAAGAGGAGCGAATGAATAAAGAAACGAATAGAGGAAAAAGAAAAAGAAATTAAAGATAATGAGATTAAAGAGACAAAAGGAGAATATGCAAGAAAGAAAGAACTCAAAAAGTGAGAGACACAGACAAGAGAGAGAGAGCGGTAGACATGGAAATAAGAAAGGATCGATAATGAAACTGAAAAAAAATAATTAAGAGGATAAAGATTGAAATAAATGGTAAATAAAACTACAACAGGAAAGAGAGAGAGAGTGGTGAGATATAGAAAAAAAATATAAAGCGAGGAGACAGCGGAATAAAAAGAGACGGGGAAGGAAAAAAAGATAGTAAGGGAGGCAGAGTGAAAAAACTATAGGGATGGAGGCAATGAGAAAGATAAGTGAGGGAAGCAGAGAGAACGAGGAGCCATGGAGGGGAGGATGCAGGAAGGGAAGAATGAAGGAAGGGAGAGAGGCAGATAATATTACCTTATTTATCTGTACAGAGGCGGGGAGGGAGCAGTTATAAGGGAGAATAATGGTAGGTGTGTGTGTGTGTGTGTGTGTGTGTGTGTGTGTGTGTGTGTGTGTGTGTGTGTTCATGTGTGCATGCGTTTTTGAATATTTAAACTCGCCAATAGTTTTAATATTTTCGCATGTCAGAGTAGATTTTTGCATACAGGGAGCGACCCTCCCTCCCTCTCTCCCATCACACTCACTGCTGGCAAAAGCCTCACCAATTGTGCCATAAATGCACCCACCTCCCCTATAGTGTTATGACTGCACCCACCACCCCTATAGTGTTATTGCTGCACCTATCACCCCTATAGTGTTATAACTGCACCCCATCTCCCCTATAGGGCTTGTAACTGCACTCTTCCCCATAGTGCTATTAAATCCACCTAACTCCCGTATAGTGCTATTAACTGCACCCAACTTTCTCATACTGTTATTAACTGCACCTACAACTCTTATAGTACTGGAAATGGACCCATTTTTTCTACAGCGCTATAACTGCATCTGTCTATAGTGTTATAACTGCTCTGCTCTTATTGTTCTCTAATTACGCTTCCCCTTCTGCCCCTTCCGACAGAGCTTACCTGCACCTCACTTCCCTAAAATATTCTAACTACACCTACCTTAAGCTAACTTGAAATGCAATTTTTCAAAATTTGGTTCATTTTGCTAATGTGAATGTAACAAATTGTTTACTAATTGGTGAAATATTCTTCTGATGGAATCATCTTTATTTTTTCTATTGGAAACATAAATGACAAAAAATAATAATTTATCTTTGAAAAAGTGCAGTGTTCATGCTAAAATAAATCGATAATGTCTATATCTTAGCATAAGCAAACACCATTTAGACAAAATTTGGTAAAAAGTTTGTTGGAATATTTAAATTATCGAAAAGTTTGTATGAGGCATAATGAAACAGAGAAGCAATTGCATGCAACAACGATGGAACAATGAACTAAAAAGTTGCCTCACATCAAAAATGCTCGGGAACGTAAACAAAAGCAAAATGATAATCGGTATAATATATCAGAATACATTTTGATTTTGTTATGTAGAACAATAAACTTTTTTTTTAATAAACGAAAACATGAGCAATTTATCGCTGAAACCGCAAAGCAAATTATTGACAGCTACAGAGTACTATACACAAGGAATCAACGAGGTCTCCTAGCTTGTTAGTCCGTAGTAGAAATTTTACAGAAATCGTTTATTCTTAACAGTCATTTCGTTTTATTTTTTAATTTAATATTTACGAAGTTTTTTGTTAAACTTTCTCGTCAGAGACATCTTTCCAAACCAGACACACGATGTTTAGAGGGGCTCTACTATGTTTGGAAACTAGTTACATGGATGAAAACCACAGTAGTCTTCATTTAAAAAACATCAAAACAGCCAGTCGTAAGTGGTGTACCACAGTGGTCAGTCATGGGACCGGTTCTGTTTTTAATAAACATAAATTGTATGGATACAAATTACGAATCTTAGAGAATGTAAGACAGCAAGACAACTAAGATAACCTTAATTGTTACTGATTGACAAAGATCCTGGAGAGTGAAACGTTGCCACAATAAAATATAGCACTAGTTGCACTTGTGTCCTTTTACCTAACATATTGTCGGTAATTCTAACAACATTATTACAACTTTAATGGTAAATGAATTTAAATAGGTTAGGGACAGGGAAATGCTTATCAGAAACTTCAGTTAACATTAAAGCAATTTTATGAACACCAACGATATAACGAGAACTGAAGGATATTATGCGGAAGAGGTAATAAAAATTACTTTCAATCACGTAGGCAATGTTCTGCGTCGATGAAAAGGATCATTAATCTATAGGCGTTATAGTCAGAGCTTTCTAAGTTTTGTCTGAGAAAGTCGTGCTCTCTGTAAGTGAGAGTGAATAATATTCTAAAATAAAGTGAATAGTTTCGTTAAAACATATCTATGGAGGGATACTGTTGAACGGGAGGTTGACTAACACTTAGCGACAAAGATGATACCCAGACAAAGTGAACGAAACCTGTTTAGAGGATGTGACTTTAATCAGTCTTGAAAGGAAAATCTTGATTAATAAAAAAATAATCCAATATTGCTGAATTAAACAAAACACAAAAGAATGGTTTGAAAATTTTAGGTACAATATTTCAATTCAAGGATTAAAAAAAAATGCTTAACAAGGCGGTAGACTTAAACACAGTACTAAAAAGAGGTTGTATATCTCGATTTCTCTCCGATATATTCAGACTGCTGAAGATGTCAGACAGAGATTGAAATTTAGTCTTTCTTTAACACTGCTTCTGTCTACATGTAGGATTTCCTCACTGAAGATTGGTGCATCAGGGCGTGGAGGTTGGGGGGTCCAATTCCTACTTCTGAGAGAATGTAGTGTTTTCTGCCACCTAGTTACTTGTATTGCATTGATAAAATCACCCGTTTGCAATTGGTTCACATTATATATATATATATATATATATTATATATATATATATATATATATATATATATATATATATATATATATATATATATATATATATATATATATATATATATATGCAAAACAACCACTATGAAAAATAGAAGAATTCCAAGCGCATTCGTGACTACTCACATTATCATAGTTCCTTGATAATGTGAGTAGTCACAAACTTGGAATTCTTCTTTTCATAGTGGTTGTTTGCATATTTTGATATCACCTGTTTACTGTGATTTTTTTGCATATATATATATATATATATATATATATATATATATATATATATATATATATATATATATATATATATATATATATATATATATATATATATACATAATATATATATATATAATGTCGAGCCGAATAGGTAAAATTGGTCAATTAGCAAGAACTCATTTAAAATTAAGTCCTTTCTGAAAATTTCTCTTATACGTTCTTTTTAAAAATTTCTCTTGTACATTTAAAGATATATTTTGTTTCACTTATGTTAATGTATAAATTAATAATTTTGTACTAAAAGAACCTTAGAAAACTTACCTAATTTAATTTAGTCTAATCCAACTAAATATATTTTAGATAAGTTTACAATAATTTAATAATATACAAACACAATGAAATATATTTTTTTTCGCTAGGTTCAGAATGATTTTTGCGAAATTATTTCATACACAAATTTTCGCTGGCTTTATTCGGCTAAAAAAGCATTGTTAATAAGCCAAAATCGCAAGTTTTACCTATTCGGCATGATACATACACACACACACACACACACTAACATATATATATATATATATATATATATATATATATATATATATATATATATATATATATATATATATAATTTATATAATATATATATATATATATATATATATATATATATATATATATATATATATATATATATATATATATATATATATATATATATATAATTTAAAACATTATACAACGTATATTAAATTAAGAATACAATTATGCGCTTCCTAACCATCCAAAGGAAATTAGTTTTTAAGACGCACTTAAAATAACAGAAGAACTAATTATTAAGCAGACTTTTAATGATTTTGCAAAGCTCGTATAATTAGTCCTTATTTTGGGAATTATTACTGGCGGGGTACTTAGCGTGGTAATAAACTTAGTCTTGTTTATCACCTGTTTCAGGGATTTATCTGCGCGGCGGGTCATTATAAAGAGGTAATTACTGTGTTTGTGTTTGGCGTTGGGGGGAGGGGGTCAGTCTAATTAAAAGTGATCGTTTCGATTAATCTCGACTAACTTATGCAACTTGGACAGGTGACGGATAGTGAAGTGAAGACACGTGGACAGTGTCAATAACCTGTAACCTACCTGTAACCTGTGTCGATGATTTTATTTCCATTGCTGTCTGTTCTCGGGCCAGGTTTTTTTCTGTTTGCAAGTTCAACAAGGCTGTTGGTGGTCGGTTATTCCGCACACCCTTCACAGCCTGGATGATTTGGCATCTGGTGGAGGTAGTAATCCAGTTTCGACCTGAAATCTTCTACACTTATTCCGTCAAATGGCCAAGCAAGCCGCATTTTTTCGCTCGTGGTGGGGCTCCATCAAGTACAAAGTACAAACCTCTATCGATAGCGAAGAGTAATTAAGTAAAAATCTAACTCTGTTCATGGGTCTTTGCTCGACTAACTCAACTGTGGAGTAGATAAATTGATGGTTAAATAAATATATACACGAGAGCCAGGAGACCACGTGCAGATAGAAAACGGAAAGCAAAGTTTATAGTAAACCTCGCTTGCCTGTTTCTATCTGCATGTGGGTTACTTGTTCTCATTTACATGTTTTCATTTCGCTTCTTTTGGAACAAATATGTTTATCCTCAAAAGTCTGCTGAACGCTGGTCAGTGGTAGAAATGAGCCAATATAGAAATATATAAATGTAATATAGGAATTTCCTCTAAGTGGGCAAGTTTGTGACACATATATATGCGACTTTTTTAGTAAATATATCCATAAATAAGGCGTAAATATAGGTATAGTATATTAAGTAAACACGTTCGTCCGAAAAAAACGTTCTAAGGACTGAAATAATCCCCTAAATAGTAACGCGAAATAAGGATAATATTTTTTTCTAGTTAAAATGGATTTTATGAACGTGAAGTTATTAATGAGCCTACGTGTCTATGGACTTTAACTCAAGGGCTCCTGACTCAAAAACTCCGTCCTGAGAGTGATTTGAACGCCCATGTGGGGTAAATGACACTTAACTGCAGTGGATTCCTTAATTAACGACAACGTTGGAGCTTAGCTGTTAGCCAAGGACATAGTGGGAGATGAAAGCAATAACATACATCAACAGTTCACCTATACTGTTCCCTGTATTAATTCTACGAGTCTTATTGTTTCCATAACCAGCGGCCTCTAATAGAACTGTGTGGTACATATTTACTTATGTCCTCTCTATATCCTCCCTAGTAACTAATTTTATATTCGTACATCTTAGTTGAAAATTTTAGTAATTATTACGATTCGAAGATCAGTTAAATGAGAACCGATAGTCTGGATTATAGGACAATTCAAATATATGATAATTACTTGTTATTATTGCGAATGACATCAGGACAGACTAACTGATTCACATATATCAAGCCAACAAACACATTTACGTAGGTGTATTGTCTCTCTTTATATATATATATATATATATATATATATATATATATATATATATATATATATATATATATATATATATATATATATATATATATATATATATATATATATATATATATATATATATATATATATATATACATATATATATACATATATATATATAATATATATATATATATATATATATATATATATATATATATATATATATATATATACATATATATATATAATATATATATATATATATATATATATATATATATATATATATATATATATACATATAAATTGGACTAATCTTAATTCTTGGGAAGAGTTTCAGGTCCTTTCTTATGTTCCTCTTCACAGAGTCGTGAGATGTTACGCTACTGTGAGGTGTTGTCTTTGTTAGTGTGATGTGACTGTGAGGTGTATTCTGCCTCTTTATAAGCCTTCTTCTCACGTTTCCTTTTATAGTTCCTTGATAATGTGAGTAGTCACGAAAGCGCTTGGAATTCTTCTATTTTTCATAGTGGTTGTTTGTTTATATATATATATATATATATATATATATATATATATATATATATATATATATATATATATATATATATATATATATATATATATATATATATAATATGTATATCCTTATCAATATATTTGATTTACACTTTTTATTCTGTTACTTTTCCCTATACAGTACCTCACCTAACACCCCAAGTCCCGTGACTCACTATATCCTTTCCCAGGTATCTTGCGATCCATGAAGACCCTAGTGATCCAAGAAGAAAATATGCATCCAAAAGCCTCACTATCCAAGAAGAACTTAGCCATTGAAGAACCTAGTCTTCCAAGAACCTAGTCATCTAAGAATCTAGTCACCCAAGAATTTCACCAATTCCTACCTGCCCTCTCCTCTCTCTTCTATCTCTCCTAATCTTTTTTTCTCCCTTTGCATTTGTGTGTGTGTGTGTGTGTGTGTGTGTGTGTGTGTGTGTGTGTGTGTGTGTGTGTGTGTTTGAAGGTGTAGGTGTATGTTTATTCTTTTCCATGAATGAATGTATAACAGGTTAAACATTGCAGCATAAATGTCATTCTAACCACTCCCTGCATCCACGTCCACTTCCTCCTAAATCTTATGCTCTGGCTCCCTCCCTCCCATCACTCCCCTCCCCTCTCCAGTGTTGTGCTCCTCCCTCCAGTGATCCGACACCTCTCTGTGCAAATCCCCCCTCCCTGTTCTCTCGCCCTCTCCCTGTGCTCCTGCCCTCTCCCTGTACTCCCGCTCCCTTCCTGTACTCCCTTTCCCTCTCCTCCCGCCCTCACCCAGTAATCCCCCTCCCAGTCTTCTCGCCCCCTCCCTCTTTTCCGGCCCCCACCCACCATCACACCTCACAATGCTGAAGACTGCGGATTCTGAACAAAAGCCCGACAGCACCTTATAAATATTCCTGTGGTGGCGGCGATATGCCCCCGCGGCTAATCTCCAGAGCGGCATGCAAAGCAAAATCATTTCCATTCTTTAAACATTCAAATATCTGTTACCAAAACAGCTCCCTCTCCTGCCCTTACTCCCTCCTCCGCCTTCTCCTGCATAATCACTCAGCCGTCTCCTACACCCACCGACTTTTATGGTATTGTGGTAGTGGTTGAGGGCGGACGCCAGGTTGGTGGCATGAATAACACACTTAACAGACTGCCCGAGTCAAAACAATGGTTTCAACAACCCCAGATTCTAGGCAGTAATTAAAAAAAAATAGGCGTTTGGTGTGCTTTTTCTTCTTCCGCGGCGGCTAATATTAATATATTTTTGTTTGCTGAGATGAAATCTTAGACTCTGTGTCTATGTCTGTCTCTCTTTCTGTCTTTGTCTCTGTGCCTATCTGTCTGTCTGTCTATCTGTCTCTCTGTCTCTCTCTCTCACTCTCTCTCTCTATTTCTCCCTCTCTTACATCTCTTGCATCTTCTTGCTTCTCTCTGGGCAGCACAAACATAGGTGGATATGCAACATTTATTACATCACGCAGTGCAGTCTAGGTCGGTAATAACAACTGATCAAAATGCTGCTTCCCTCGGCTTGTTTTCGCTGGTGTTGTCTACTACACAACCCCATATTAGTGTTCCGTATCCAGGCGGGTTTACCTAGTTAGCCTGGCGGGTGGTCGCAGTAAGGAACTTCAAAGTGGGAGTAACAAACAGGCCAATTATTACAAAACAACCCAATTATCACGTACAGTGCAAGGGCTGGAGCCGAAGGGATGACTGTTGCTAATTTCTTATCTTGCAATGGTCTCTTGTCCCTACCTCGCTCTGCGGGAGTTAATTATAATAATGACTATGTTCATTCCTAATCATGTCGTGTCCACTTCAAGCGTTTTGTGAGGAGGATTCTGTGTGCATGAGACGGGGCGAGGTCAAGGGTCATTATCGATAGTTTGTGGGTATAACCTGGTGACCTAGAAATGTGTGCAACATATGGGTATCTCTGTTAATGCGATGTTTCGCCCGTGTAGCAAGTATTTTTAACCTAATTCAGATTTGATAAAATTGTGGAGCAGGGGGAAAACGTCTCATCAATATAGATACCCAGGTGTTGTACTTCGCAATACAAAAGGTCAGCAACGGGTAATAACATGAAGGATATGAGAGACAATCACCGTTAATGACAAAAAAAAAAATGTATCAACTTACCATATCATGAAACCGGCTCTTTGTATTTAAAAAAGTGTTTTTTTTCTATCATTTATTTTCATAGTTTAGAACTATCAGGATGGAGAAATAAACATTAGAAAACTATCTGGAAGGTGATAATGGAATTCCTGATGGTTGTAATAACTGCTGACACTAGTCTTATTATGATATTAGTGAGAATGATGAAAATAAGGTGAATGAAGCACACAATCACTGCTGCTACTACTACTACTACTACTACTACTGGTACTGATTATACTACTGATTTTTATACAGACACTACTGCTGCTGTTGCTATTTGATACTACTGCTACTACTACAGCTAATGCTACTATTTCTACAAATACTATTACAACTGCTGTAATTTACACTATTACAACTACTATTACTATTACTACTACAACACCTAATACGACTACTACCACTGGACAACTGCATTACTAACACTATGATTATTGCTGCTGCAACTACTTTTGCTTCTACTGCCACTTTTCCTATTGCTATTGTACTAGTACATTTTCTACTTCTATGTACTGCTGACATTACTACTTCTAATTAGTGCTACTGATAACGAAACTTATTGCAACGTTAAAACCATATTATTACAACAAAATTAACTGAATAATAATCGTAATAATAATAATAATAATAATAATAATAATAATAATAATAATAATAATAATAATAATAATAATAATAACAATAATAGCAGTAATGTGGACAATAGCAACAGTGATAACAGCAACAATAGCACGAACCTCAAACTAAATAAGAAAAGGTTTATGAAAGCGGATTCCTGTTTAATGGTTTACCTTACTCGTTCTCAATATGCAAATTTGATATACACAATTATATGAAAACAAACATACGTGTTAGTGTGTAATTTTTGCAACTAATTGCAGATGTACCAGATTGTTGCAAGAACCGATGATTCAATAATTTCGACATTTACAGCGCGGTAAATCTTATCAGTCGGGAATAGATTTGAGGGGGTAAAAACTCCGGCGGCTGATATAATTCTGCGAATGCCAGGGGAAATAGTGTATCAAAGGGTAGCATGCTGGCCTGCTCTATACAACAGTACGCTCGCCCAACAAGCCCACAAGTGTATGCGTAACGCAGGTACATACAGAGATCGCACGCACATAAACGCAAGCACGTCTGCAAAACGCATGCACTTAAAACGCATGCGCACTCTCCTAAACCTCTCATAACGAAAGCACGTACATAGAACGAAGGTGCATGCATAAAACGCTCTCAGTTACACAATATGCAATTACACACACACACACACATACACACGAGGCGCACATCAGCCAAATAACTGCTGCAGCATACGGGCGCCTGGCAAACCTGAGAGTAGCGTTTCGACATCTAAGTAAGGAGTCATTCACGACACTGTATAATGTGTACGTCAGGCCCATATTGGAGTAAGCAGCACTAGTATGGAGCCCACACCTGCTCAAACACGTCAAGAAATTATAGAAAGTGCAAAGGTTTGCAACAATTCTAGTCCCGGAGCTGAGGTGTTTGTCCTACAAAGAGAGGTTAAGGGAACTCAATTTGACAACACTGGAGTACATGATAACGACATATAAAATACTAAGAAGAATGGACAAGGTTGATAGGGACAGAATGTTTTAGAGATGTGACACAACAACAAGGGGTCACAACTGGAAGTTGAAAACTCAGATGAATCACAGGGATGTTAGGAAGTACTTCTTCAGTCATAGAATTGTCAGAAAGTGGAACAGACTGGAGAGTGATGTGGTGGAGGTAGGATCCATACACAAATTTAAGAAGAGGTATGCTAAAGCTCATGGAGCAGGGAGAGAGTGGACCAAGTAGGGACCAGTGAAGAGGCGGGTCCAGGAGTTATGAATCGACTCAAGCAACAACAATTAGGTGTACACAAATACACTTAGATCGTACGAAAGCAATAGGTTCTGCACACTGCGCAAAATAACCCAAACGAAGAGCAGGGTTGCCATGAGTACAATAGAGACAACACAAAAAGTTTAAAACACCAAAGATACTTCAACAGCCTTCATTTTTCATAAGCGAGAATACCATCAGATTCCATGGCTGTCTAGAGCGAACTTGATAAGCTTCTGAAGTCTTTTCCTGAACAGCACTGAAGGGTGAAGGCAATTGAATGAGGCACTCAGAAATTGTCACATGAAAATCATTATTTCAACTTTCCCAGCATCTTCCATAGACGAAGCAAATTGGACCAACACAGGTCAAAATAAATCCAAACATTTCTCTAAGATTACCAGCGTTTAAGGTTAACTGAAGTTAATGTGCTCCTAAGTTAGTAACAACTTGGTTTATCAGACTTTGATCCACCAGGCCTCGTGTGGGACCAGGCCGCAGGGGCGTTGACCCCCGAAAACACCCTTCAGGTATCCAGGTACTTACTAATCTAAAACGGGCACACATACACAAAACGCACGCATCTACTCACAACGCATGCATTTACACAAAACTCATGCACATACACAAAATACACGCACACGCATAATGCACGCACACACACATAACACTCATATATCTTGATGGTCAAAGCGATCGGTGAACAAATGGGAAAAGCCCTGGTTACCATCCCAAGGTAAACCTCCTTGCCAATGGTACCCCTGTTTACCTAGCATTAACTAGGTACTTGGGGATTATTCGACTGTTGTGGGTTGTATCCTGGGAGACGTTCAAATGACAAATACAGCAAAATTAACAGTAATTAAGAAGATACACCACGAGTGTTATCCTGGAAGTGAATGGAATCAGCAAGCATACACCGTAATGAAGACATCATGCAAGCTTTTCTAGTGGCAACGTCTCGCTCTGCGTGGAGCTTTTATTAAGTCTATTGACTTAATAAAAAGCTCTTCGCAGAGCAAAACGCTTATCACAACAAATTCTTGATCTGCAAGCATTGTTGTGACACATATTCACAAATGGCTTAACGATTACAGTTGAGTATATATAGGAAATTATTTACACAAGCAAAATATGGACAGACATACAAAGACACCTAAGACAAAACACACACACATGCATACGAAAACACACACCCACCCACATACACACACACACACACACACACACACACACACACATACAAATACCTGAACAAAAATACGGCAGCAAATACCTGCGCCAACAGACACAAACCATTATTCCTCTTCTCTTATCATCGCCAAAAACATGGGCATCTCTATTATAATAATTTCCTAAACATTATTTCCTAAACATCGGCAAAGAAACTAAGTTCAGCACTTTCTCCTCGGAATATACCCGACTGCAATATTTTCGTTTTTATTATTATTATTATTATTATTATTATTATTATTATTATTATTATTATTATTATTATTATTATATGGAAGCCTTAAACCCCCTGGGGTGATGTAGTTCTTATATTTTTATAACTTTTTAATAACTTCACACTCGTTTATATGTGACAATAAAAACACTCGTAAAAGCCACTCACAAGGTCAGGCCACTGAACTTGTCTTACCTCTCTCTTCCTGTCTACCCTTAACCCTCTATCACTGCTTTATCCTACCCACGTGCCTCCCTTTTCCATTCTTCCCATCCCTCTTACGTAACAAAAACAAGAAGCACGAACATAAAAGAAAAAAAAACAGAAAGAGCAAATAAAAAATAAGCAGAAAAAATAAACAACCAAAAAATCAACAACTATATCACAATGAGTTCCCAATACATCTCAAAATTCAGGAAAACACACCTGCAGCTTTTTCCTTAGCATTCATGTGAGATTTTGTCTTACAGTGGGATTTAACCTGAATTTGCATTACATTTACATAAAGCGGATATCCCGCGGGGGTCTTTCAGCGCAAGGAGTAATCGAAGCTCGATCCTTCGTCCGCTAATCGCGAGACTGACTTGTCGTTCCATTATAACCTGATGCTTAGAGTTTTAGGCTTACATCAGTGTTATGCTTCATATTTAAGTGAGGTTCTGTTATGGTGATAAAATGTTCTTCAACACGAGGAGCCCCGAGGGTGTACATAGGAATGGTGATAGTGGTTGCTGGTGTGTTGGGTGATAGTGGTGTTTTGGTGATGCTGTGTGGCGGTGGTGTGTTTGCTGGTGATATTTAGTGTTGGTGGTGATGATTAGTGATAATGGTGACGGTGTGTTTGGCTTTGATGGTGTTTAGTGTTGTTTGGTAGTTGTGATCAATTGAGGATGACAATGTTTGATGGACATGGTGTTTGGTGGTGCTGGTGTTTGGTAGTGCTGCGTTTGGTGGTGCTGGCGTTTGGTGGTGATGGGTTTGGTGGTGGCGGTGTTTGGCGGTGATGGTGTTTAGTAAGGATGTTTGAAGATGACGGTGATTAACAGTGATGATGATTGGTGATGTTTTTCAGCTGTGCTTGGGTAGTGGTATTGTTTGCTGGTAGTAGCGTTCAAGAGTGCTTGTGTTCACCTAATTGTGTCTGCCCGGTTTGAGCTCTAACTCTTGGTCAACGCCTTTTGCTCCTTAATTGACGTGCCTTACTCCCAGCCCTTTTGAATTGTCTCGCGTGTCAACTTTTGACTTCTGTAACTGAGTTAACCTCCAATAATGCGTCCTTACCTGACGCGTCTCATTTATCCACTACCCTCATACTAAGGGAATTCTTTTCCGTAACCCTCTGGCTCATTCAAACTTCTACTTTCCACTTGGGTCCTCTCGTTCCGCTTCATGCTAAATATAGAGACTCTCCCTATATGCTTTGAGTAATTTACATGTCGTGAACATGTTTTCTCTGGATCTTTGAACATTTATTGATGTGAAAAGGTCAGTAGTTTGCTAATACGTACTGTGTTCAGTGAAGATGATTGTGTTTGGTGGTAGAGTTCGTGTGTAGTTATGGTGCTGGTGTTTGGTGGTAGAGTTCGTGTGTAGTTATGGTGCTGGTGTTTGGTGGTAGAGTTCGTGTGTAGTTATGGTGCTGGTGTTTGGTGGTGGTACTCGTGGTTTGGTGATATTTAATGACAGTGGTTAGATTTACAGTTAAATTTTGTAGTGGTGTTGCTGATGGTAGATGGGGTGGTGGTGGATGTCAGGGTGATGGGGTGGGGGTGGTGAAGGGGGTGATGGTGGTTGGGGTGGTGGAATTTTGCAGTGATGGCAGTAATGGTGTTTGGTTTAGTTAGTGCTAGACAATCCATTCAATTTACTCATCTAATCTTTAGAAGGCTCTCATCTGCATCCAACTCTCCTACCATTAGCATATGTATCCTTGTATTCCGAAGCTTCTGTATGACTTAATAAGACTACACAGAACATGAAATTGTTCCAATAAAAGCTTATTCAGCAATCAGTGTTTTTTCTTTACGATCCATTAAGTTAACGATGGACACTTAATTAAGTTAGCCATATCTAGTCTACTAAGGAAGAGCATGTTAATTAAGTTACCTTAGTGGTCCATTTAGTAAGTACTATGTCCAATAAGTTTGCATTCAACATACCATTAAACGAGAACTAGATAGTCCAAAAAAAATTGTCCTTAATACTCTATTATTGTTGCTTTCATAGAGGAGCGCTAAAGCTGTATGTTCCATGTAGCGCCTACGAAGAGTGGGAGGCAATCAGATTCGATCTTAAGAAAGGCAGTAAGGGTTCAATTCCTTGAATCAAGAGCCCCACGGACATCAAGGTACCTTCCTTGAGGGGTTCATAGTCTATTAAGTTAGCACTAACAACCCATAAAGTGAGCAATGAATAGTCAGTTAAGTCACTGCTGGACGGACCGTTAAGTTAGTGCTAGACATTCCATTAAATTTGCGAAAGACACTAAGTTATCGTTGGACAGGCAATTAAGTTAGCATAGGACAGCCCAATAATTTATCACTAACTGTGTTAGCGCTGAACATTATATTAATTTAACGTTAACAGTTCATAATATTAGCTCTCAAAATCTAGCAGTAACTCTTATAATATCACAAGATCGTCCATTTCGTTAATGCTAGACTGCCCGTTAAGTTAGAACTAGAGAACTTATTAATTTAGCACTACACTCTATTAAGTTACGGTTAGAGACTATCTTACATAGAACATAAGAAAGAAGAAACACTACAGCAGGCCTACTGGCCCATGCGAGGTAAGTCCAAGTCACCTCAGAGCTTAAACCAATAACCCACCTAGTCGGGTCAGGTCACATCCACTTAAGGAGCACGGCATCAGACCTATTAGCACAAGCTAGTCAGGTCCGACTCATACCCATTCACCCACATCCACTCATTTTTTATCCAACCTATTTTTAAAATTACACGTCTTATCTTCTATGACGGTACTCGGGAGTTTGTTCCACTCATCTACAACTCTATTACCAAATTAGTGCTTTCTTATATCCTTCCTGAATCTGAATTTCTCAAACTTAAAACCATTGTTTCGAGTCCTGTCTTGGCTAGATATTTTAAGCAAGCTATTTATATTCTCTTTATTTATTCCTGTTTTCCATTTATAAACCTCAGTCATATCCCCCCTAATTCTACGCCTATCTAGAGAGCGTAGATTCAGGGCCCTCAGTCTATCCTCATTGGGAAGATTTCTGATACATGGGATCAACTTTGTCTTCCTCCTTTGTACGTTTTCCAGTGTATAAATAATAGGGAGTCTATTAAGTTAGTTTGAGACTTGACTAAATTATCGTTAAATTATTAAAGCTTGCATTTCGGTCCGTTTTGCGAATGTTGCTGATTGTCTCTGGAGTTTCCAAGCTTAAAGAATGAATTGTTAGTTTTCCCTCAGACGCTAACTTCACCCTCAGAGACCTTGGTCTGGAACATGCAGGAACATTTCGTGGACTCCTTCATAAGGTCCTTCATAAGGTCTTGAGGGTATCTCTCCAAGAGAGAACCCGCAATAATGGATTCAAGTTAGATAAGTTTAGATTTAGAAAGGATATAGGAAAGTATTGGTTTGGAAATAGGGTAGCTGATGAGTGGAACAGTCTGCCTAGTAGGGTTATTGAAGCAAGGACCTTGGGTAGTTTTAAATTTAGGTTGGATAAATTCATGAGTGAAAGGGGTTGGATTTGAGTGGGAATTGCACATGAGTAAATAAAATTATCAAAGCTTATTTCTTGGGTAGCATTGAAAATTAGGTTGAACAAATATTCTGTTAGTGGGATGGAATGTGAAGGACCTGCCTAGTATTGGCCAACAGGCCTGCTGCAGTGTTCCTCCTTTCTTATGTTCTTATGTTCTTATCTTTATGCCCTCTTGCCATCCTTCACTCTTAGATATTCCTTTCTCTTGAACCCCACCTTTCTCTATTTCTATTCCACTCAATTTCGTTTCTAAAATCACCTTTCTTCCACTGCCTAATCTCTCCCCTGTTCCCATCACAGCCATGGGGTCGTATCCAGCTTAGAACAGTAGTGGTCGAACGTGTCAAATAACAGGCAGTCGTCCCCATTAGGCACAACTAGTCCCTCCTTTAATACAATTACCAACAACCATTACCATCATCATCACCACCACCACCACCACAGCATGTGAGAGAGCCAGTGATTCTCCACCACAATACCAACAGGATTCCTTTCACGAGTCATATATATTTTTTTTAAATTCAAACGATCTCTCAAGAATGTTTTCAAATACTAAAAGATCATTTTTTTATAAGTTTCGAAGTTTTAGAATTATTTTTTAGGTAAATATTTATAAATTCATTTAAAATTTTCAATTACCATGAAATCTACGGACTAATTCTTCAAATATTTGAAAATTTACTCGATTTATAAATACTTAGAAATACTTCGACACATCCGTCCAAGAGATACCCAGAAATATTTTCGCACTTCGAAAATATCTTCGAATGAATATATTTATTAATATTAGCACTTTCACAAGAAATCCACCGTGGAAATACCTTGAAGACTTTTCCATGACTTACACAGTCATCAGTGTTGGTTGAGACAATCATCAGGGAAATAAAGTTGATTTTTTTCTCTCTCTCTCTTTGGGGTATTACTTCCAAGGACAACAGAGACCAACCGGTCTGTTATCGACTGAACTATCGACCGAAGCCAACTGGTTTACCAGCAGTCTAGCTCTAATGATCTACTAGCGACCGAAGCAAACCTGCTAACAAGTAAACATAAACAAATTAACTACTATGATACAGAAATTGGCAAATAACTCAAATATTAAGGCTCTCCACAACACATTTTTCTAATTCTTTCCGATAAATTTTGGGAATTTCTCGGAAATATTAATTTGAAGAAAAGGAACAAGTGCAGAGTAAAATTTCGTTAAGAAACATTTTCGCTCCGTGTTGAACTCTCTACAGAGAGGAACGTTGTCACAGTAAAAGTATATTCACTACTTGTGTGTTTTCTTGTAATTGCTGTCTGTAATCCGCCTTTGCATTCAAACGGGTGGTTAAGCTCATTAAAATCTATCAAGATCCTAAATACCACTGTAGACAAAATGTTAGATGACATTATCGTCCCCACAATACCCCCTCAAAAAAATGCATTGTGACATCAGTGTTTCACAGTTCTAATTAACCGAAAACGATTCTAACACTCCATCAGCCAAACACACCATCATGTTGCCCCATTAATCACACTTTCCCACATCACCCGACTATCACCCTAACGCTCCCCATCACCATAAGCAAAACATTCTCATCATTCTAACCCCAAGAAACACCTCCGTCACTAAGATAATTTTCCGACACTCTCAATCACTAAAAGCATCAGACACACCCATCACTCAAAAAACTATATTAGACAATCCCCATCACTCAAAACACCTTCAACATATATATAACAACACTCAAAACTCGAAAGGAATTTTTCCTCATCGTGACACTTACCATTACATAGACACGCCCACATTACCCAGTCATCAACCACTCCTCTTCTAACCACAAGACACGCCTCTTTATCAAAGTCATTGAAATGAGAGCAAAACGATGGGAAGGGACGATGGTATTGAGTGAAATTGAATCTTCCCCGGTAGATGCTTTGCTGTGCCTATAGAATTATTCTCTACGTTATCTAACCATACACCTAACCTCTTACCAACCCTTCTCTCCTCCCTCTCTCTCTCTCTCTCTCTCTCTCTCTCTCTCTCTCTCTCTCTCTCTCTCTCTCTCTCTCTCTCTCTCTATCTATCTATCTATCTGTCTATCTGTCTATCTCTACCTGTCTTTCTCTACCTCTATTTCTTCCTCTACATCTCCATCTCTATACGTCTTTCTTCACCTCTCTTCATCTCTTCACCCATCTCTCACTATACCCCTCTCTCATGCAACCCCACTCTTTCACTCTATCCCCTCTCACCCTACCCGCACCCTACTCATCTTAATCTACCTTTCTTCTCTCTCTCTCTCTCTCTCTCTCTCTCTCTCTCTCTCTCTCTCTCTCTCTCTCTCTCTCTCTCTCTCTCTCTCTCTATCTCTCTCTACCAAATAGGCTTAGTGTGCGCCAGTTTAGCTTCACAAGGGAATGGTCTACATAACGAAGCACTGTGTTGCCCACCCAGGTATCACTCAAGTATATTGCTGTTATGACCGGCATTATTCAGATGGGCTGCAGACATGGAGTGTAATTCTCGCGTGCATAAGCCCGAGAGGCTACGCTCTTGTTGGAGGTGATGGGAGGGGTGCGCAGAAATGGGGGGTGAGGAAATAGGGGGGTTGATGAAATAGGAGGGTAAGAAAGTATTGGGGAGGGGGTGAGAAGATAGTGAGGTTAGTGTGAGGAAATGTGGGAAATAAGATAACGAAATAGAGGGATGAGGAAATAGGGGGGGATAAGGAAATAGTTGGGTTAGTGTAAGGAACTAGGGAGGATGGGGGTGAGGAAATAGTGGCTGTTAGTGTGAGGAAATTGGGGAGACTGGATGAGGATATGGGGGGGGGTTGGAAATAGTGAGCTTGATGTGAATGAACAGGGGAGGATGGGGTTGAAGAAATACTGAGGCACGAGGGAAGAAATGGGGAGACTAGGTACCTGGGCAAAGGGGTGAGGAAATGGGGTGACGTGGTGTGCAGAAATGGGGCAAAGGGTGTGGGTGCATAAATGGCGGTGAGGCTGGGGTGCAAAAGGGGTTGCTGATATAAATGGAGATGGGGTTGTTGACAAAAAGGAGAAATGGGGTTTGGGTGCAAAATGGAATAATTTTAGGGTAAGGAAATAGGGAAATGAGAACGAGGAAATGGGAATTGGATGGAAGCAAAGAAACAGAAGATAGGAGAGGGCTAAAAATGAGATGACAATAAAGGATAGAGAGAGAGAGAGAGAGAGAGAGAGAGAGAGAGAGAGAGAGAGAGAAGAGAGAGAGAGAGAGAGAGAGAGAAGAGAGAGAGAGAGAGAGAGAGAGAAATGAGGTACTAGTGTAGAAAGGAAAACACAGGCGTAGGGGTGAAATAAATGGGATGGGAGAGGGGAGAGAGAATGAATAAATGGGAAGAACTGGAGAGGCGCAAAGATGAGAAAAGAGGAATGGGGGTGGAAAGGAGTAGGACTGAAGTAAGAAAGTGAGCAGTGTGAGAGGAAAGTGAGCGAGCGAGAGAATGAGAGAGGGCAATCGAAATGGAATTATAGTCACGATTTGAAAGGGATATTGTTAGAGGGCGTTGGTGGTGCTGCTGGAGGGGTGGTGATGGTGTTGGAAAGATGATGGTGTTGAAGAAGTGATGGTGCTGCTGGATTTTGAGTGGTGATGGTTTTGAAGAGATATTGGTGCTGGAGAGGTGGTGATGGTGCTGAAGAGGTGGTGATGATGCTGAAGAGGTGGTGATGGCAATTGTAGGCTCCGGGTAGTCTTGCTGGAGACTGACACTGACCTAGTTAAGTCCTGCGATTGCAATAGCATTGTTGGAGAGTGTGACTATATAGCTAATGTATTATTATGTAGTTTGGGAGTACCTGTGCTGTTGTCGTAGCAAGAAATCACCCTGGAGAGCATGGTGGAGAAGCAGATGGTGTTGGAGAGACTTGGCTTAGATGATAAATGGTGTGAATGTAGTAGGAGAGCTCAGCTGGCGTTAGGAAGTGTGTATTAGAGTTGTTGGAGTTCCCATTGATGTTGGAGAATGTCACTGCCGTCGTTTGTTGGAGAGAAAGTAAGGGACGATGGTGTTGGAGGCGGTGAAGGATGCAGATGAGTATGGAGAGGTCTACATGCCGTTAGGACTAGCATCAATATAACATGAAAGACTAAACACGAATGAAAACAATCTCACTTAGCACATACTTTCACGTAGCAAACGAAACCACTCACTCGCGCTACTTAATATCCTTTGATAATGCAGTTTAAAAACTGAATAATCTTTAGTGACTGAACAAAATTTGTTTAACGAGGAGAGAATAATACTGGCATCAGTTAAAATTAAAATGTGGTAGATGTAACCTCGAACAAGTGGTATTTAATCAGTAACAACACTGCGGCTAGCCGAGGATTCGAACCCGTGTTGCTTTAGCCCGCCTCACAGAGAGCGAAAATTCCAAGACGCTCTAACCCATGGGACCATAGAATCCTACAAGAATCACGCACCCAGCAGAGCTAGGTGTTGTACCGTGATCCGAGGACATATGATGGTGTGGGTGCCTCAGAGCTAATTTAATTCTACTCCCCATCTGGTGTATTAGCCTCCACAAGCAGTATATATCGTATTGTAACCGGCTAAAACAACACGGATTCGATCCCCCGGCTAGTCGCAGTGTTGTTATTGATTAAATACCACTCGTTCGTGGTTACAATACTATATAGTATATATATATATATATATATATATATATATATATATATATATATATATATATATATATATCGTGCCGAATAGGTAAAACTTGCGATTTTGGCTTAAATAGCAACGCTTTATTTTGCCGAATTACGCAAGCGAAAATTTTTGCGTATGTAGTAATTTCGCAAAAATCATTCTGAACTTATCGAAAAAATATATTTCATTGTGTTTGTTTATTATTAAATTATTGTAAACTTATCTAAAATATATTTAGTTGAATTTGGCTAAATTAAATTGTACTTGTTATAATAAGGTTAGGTAAGTTTTTTAAGGTTCTTTTGGTACAAAATTAATAATTTTTACATAAACATATATTAAAAAATATATTTTTAAACGTATAAGAGAAATTTTTAGAAAGAACTTAATTTTAGAAAGGACTTAATTATAAAATATTCAAACAGCTCCGGGAAGAACTTTGAGTTTTCCCTGAAGTACGTTTATTCTCTTCTTTGAGAATGAGGGTCCCCAGTACCCCAGTACAGTTCTAGAGGTAGTACCTTGTTTATAATATATATATATATATATATATATATATATATATATATATATATATATATATATATATATATATATATATATAAAAACTACTTTGTGAAGCAGGTAAAGTGGGAGGCAAATGAATCGACTAGCAGTTTTGGAGTGGGGTAAAGATGAGAAGAGAAAGGAATTTCTCATGGGAGCAATTTTTTGGCTT
Organism: Cherax destructor; assembly: GCA_009830355.1. Lineage (NCBI taxonomy): Eukaryota > Metazoa > Arthropoda > Malacostraca > Decapoda > Parastacidae > Cherax > Cherax destructor. Next base: position 12,245 of record WNWK01000118.1, on the reverse strand, counting down.
GAAGGAGGGAGGATTCCATTGTAGCAATGATGGAGGTGGGAGGGTATTATTGTATCATTGATGTAGGTGGGAGGGAGCTATTGTATTACAGAGAGGAGTGAGCTATTGCATCACTAAGGGAGATGTGAGGGAGGTATTGTAGCAGTGAGGGAGGTGGAATGGTGCTATTGTAGCACAGAGGGAGAAGATTGACAGCTATTGTAGCACTGAAAGAGATAGGAGGGAACTATAGTCGCGCTGAAGGAAGTGGAACTGATCTATTGTAGCAGTGGGGGAGGTGGTAGGTGGGAATACTTTAACAGTAATTGAGGATGAAGAGTGCTATCGCAACACTCAGCGAGGATGGTGACAGTTATTACAGCACTTAGAGACCTAGTAGCACTCAGTGAGATAGAAAGAATCTTTTTTTTTTTTTTTGCAAGTGGGAGCGAGCAATTCTTGATTAGATTTAGCCGTCGAAGCGAATAAGGAATACTGGAAACCGATCCGTGGATATACAAATACATGTCCCGGACTATACCGTCTTATCAATAGAATGTACAAAAATACTATGAGCATGGTCAATTTACTTACCTGTAGTATATATAAAGCTAACGAAACTACACCACACTAGACTCATGGATACGATATTAGATTAAACTGTCAATTACATTATTGCTGTGGTGAAATTCTTATGTTATTTACAGATATAATGGACACTTGCTCTGGTATTGGATCCACAAAGCCTGTGTAATGCTGGAAAGTCTATATAAAAATCGGGTTGAGCAAGTGTGAGGCTTCCTTTTTAACAATCTATGGTTTAAGTGTATTTGCTAATATATGAGATTATTGGAAATGAGCTCCGCCTCTTAACCAACAATTAACGTCTGTAATGATTAACTAAACCAATCGATTTGTTTTTATATTTGTACTTTAATTTCATGTGCTTATCATACTCATATCAAACAAGTTAACTTTCCCATATCTAGAGACCATTTGTATTTACTCGATGTTGTATTTCTTTCCCCTGGTTTCAGATCACGAGAACTCATTTTCTGTGTACCAATTCAGCTCCCCTGAGTATCTAGTATGTTCTGAACATATTCCATCCGAAAACAATCCTACAGCGTGAGATTTAACACTGAGTCTATTAATAGAGTACCACCCGTATATTTCACAGACCAGCCTGGTGGCAGTTCTTTGTATATTCTTAAACTGTGTATGAATGATTGCATAGCTGTAATGTGTGCGGGCGTAGTCGTCTATGTGTGCATTCATAGCTGTATGTGTGTTTGTGTGTGTGCGCGCGCATGAGAGTGCGTGCATAGGAATGTGTGTTCGTGTTTATGTTCATAATACTCTCCATAAAAAAATGTTCATTAGAAAGAATTTCACTCAGACATTCAGGACGTTACATATTTCTTTAAACAAAACTTTTTTTTCTGCAGGGAAGCATTATATTTATTGCCTCATAATGAAAGCTTGAATATTTACCTTCTTCTACACACGAAATCGAGAGGAAAGAAAACAATATTATTTCCTATACTATATATATATATATATATATATATATATATATATATATATATATATATATATATATATATATATATATATATATATATATATATATAAAATATATATGAAATCAGATTTTCGTTGCTTTTAATAATCTGGTTTAGTTCATCTAGAATTAGATAATCCAATCAACCTCTCTCTCTAGGATATATATATATATATATATATATATATATATATATATATATATATATATATATATATATATATATATAAAACACTTATAAAAAACCTGATTTTCTAGAATAAACACAATTAGAGTACAATGCACTAGAATATTTAGAATCAATTAAATTATCTGGAGTGGCATACTCTAAATTTGCATAAAGCTAACCACTAGATACTTTCGAACAAAGACTAGCTACATGAAAATAGAGCTTCACTCACCATAGAGTCTAGGGCCGCTCGTGGGTCGTACTGTAAAGAGAATAGCAAGAGTCAGGCAACACGGAATAATGGGAAAGCTGTATATACCAGACGTTGTGGTCAACATTGTATAACATCTCTATGAATACAAACAAATGCAGAACCATGTAATTTATTTAAACCCGTGCAATATTTTAAAGCAAAGTATATATATATATATATATATATATATATATATATATATATATATATATATATATATATATATATATTATATATATATATATATATATATATATATATATATATATATATATAATATATATATATATATATATATATATTATATATATATATATATATATATATATTTATATATATATATTATATATATATATATATATATATATATATATATATATATATATATATATATATATATATGTGTGTGTGTGTGTGTGTGTGTGTATGTGTGTGTGTGTGTGTGGTGTGTGGAGCTGTGTGTGTGTGTGTAAATGAAAGAACCCAGAAATAGAATTTCTCTTCATAGCACCTGATATTAAGACAGGATACATACACAGAGTGGAATATCTCTCAGTGTAACCTGGTAAGTTAGCTGATAAACCACGTTATGGTCAATAAAATAATTATAATTTTCCCTCAGTCATAAGTGTACTCCATTCGCTCAAATATTAATACATGTTTGAAACGCACACAAACCTTTCTTATATACTCAAATTTAGACATGCACATTAGTTATGTTCACGGATTTATAACTATAAACCTGATTTTTATAGAGATATACAATTTGATTCTCATGCACTTAAGCATACTCGTACATACGCACACATACATAAGACCATATAAATACAAATACATGTGAAATAACACATGTATTTACACATGTAAACACACACACACAAACCCTAACATGTTTATCTATATTATTCATACAAAATGAGACGAGAAAACCTCGTGCAAAAAAGCCTATACACCAGATTTTTATTTCCGATCACTAAATAAAATACTTAACCAGGAGCAATCAGGCGACACATGGAGATACATGCAAGTACGCGGAAACACAAGTAGCAGAGGTTCGAGAGGCCCACCATTGTTGCCTGTTGAGAAGAACTATCTGCTACTTAGATTAAGGACTGTCATGTATTCTCTAGGTGTGTGAATTACAGAAAAACAGAAGACTCTTTCAACGAAGCTGGCGACGACATTAAGACTGGGGACTAAGTAAATGATGTCATGCAGACGAGGGACTAACCTAGCGACGCCTTGGACATAGGGTACTAAACTAGCGACGCCTAAGACACCAGGAATATTAAAAAAGCTATACGTCAAAGGGCAAATATGTGTACTGACTGCCCTTCAAGGGGAAGGCGCCTTGATGCTGACAAAGAGGCTCTTGATGAAAAGAAATGAAGCTATTATTCCTTCTTTGGATCAACCTTGATTACTTTTTATTCCTCCAGACGCTGTGTGATACTAATGGATTTACTCCTTCCTCATGAATATAATGATGATGGAGCTCATTACAAGACTCATTATTTACAGAGTGCATGATACGTCTGATAAGACTTTGTTGCGTCCGTCAACGGTATTTTGCGTGGTAAACGATGGTGTAAATCGACAAGTGGTGAAAAGCACACTATATTATTGGGAAACGTTTCATCCCGTCCTGGATTAAACGCTGTACATAAGAACATAAGAACATAAGAAAGGAGGAACACTGCAGCAGGCCTGTTGGCCCATACTAGGCAGGTCCTTCACAATCCGTCCCACTAACAGAATATTTGCTCAACCCAATTTTCAATGCTACCCAAGAAATAAGCTTTGACAATTCTACCCACTCATGCGCGAGTCCCACTCAAATCCAACCCCTCTCACTCATGAATTTATCCAACCTAAATTTGAAACTACCCAAGGTCCTAGCTTCAATAACCCTACTAGGCAGACTGTTCCACTCATCAACTACCCTATTTCCAAACCAATACTTTCCTATATCCTTTCTAAATCTAAACTTATCTAACTTGAATCCATTATTGCGGGTTCTCTCTTGGAGAGATATCCTCAAGACCTTATTTATATCCCCTTTGTTAATACCCATTTTCCACTTGTATACCTCGATCATGTCTCCCCTCATTCTACGTCTTACAAGTGAATGTAATTTTAGGGTCTTCAATCTTTCTTCGTAAGGAAGATTTCTAATGCTATGTATTAATTTAGTCATTCTACGCTGAATGTTTTCTAACGAATTTATGTCCATTCTGTAATATGGAGACCAGAACTGAGCTGCGTAATCTAGGTGAGGCCTTACTAATGATGTATAAAGCTGTAATATAACCTCTGGCCTTCTGTTGCTAACATTTCTTGATATAAATCCCAGTAATCTATTTGCCTTATTACGTACGCTTAGGCATTGCTGTCTTGGTTTAAGGTTGCTGCTTACCATCACCCCCAAGTCCTTCTCGCAATCTGTATGGCTAAGTTCTACGTTATTTAACTTATAAGTGCTTGGGTTATGGTTACTCCCGAGCTTCAGAACCTTGCATTTATCTACATTGAACTGCATCTGCCACTTTTCTGACCACGAATTAAGTTTGTCTAAATCTTCCTGAAGTTCTACGAAATAGTGTCTTTCTCCAGTGTTATGCGTGCCTTCCGTATCTTGTCGGATTTCCTCTACTTTCTACTAATTAGACAAAGATATGTCACGGCTTAACACAGCCAGACTCGTTAGGAAATGGAACAGAGCTTCGGGGCAGGTAAAGACCAATTAATATTGCAAGCCTGGATATGCTGGCTGCTGATTGGACGACTGGAGTGTTCACCTGGAAAACAAAGGTTTCAGAACGATTTCTTAAACACTGCGGAATAAAATCATTCCTGGAAAGAGAGGGGGGGGGGTGATTTAATGCGAGAGAAGGGCTCTTATCCCGTCCTTTTCCGCATATTCGTTCATACATATATCCTCCCGTCTGTCGATCATCGTCCCTCCGTCTATCTATGAGCCAGCGTGTCCATCTTCTCGCTGACGTTCACCCAATTATTTCAAGGCGACGTTGTACGACTCTGAGTGTTTCTCGCTTCCACATGCTGGGAAATATTTTTCAAACTTATGTTTTTGTCACAAATGATCAATCAATAAATAAACAAATAATTAATTCATATTAAGCGCAACACATAATAGAGGCTCGATCTCCTCCGTCTCCTGAGCGCGAAACGCACTCGCTTCCTATTTGTACTCATCTATGTACAGATGAACAATACCATCGATTCTTTCTTGGCATCTTAGCTGTACAATCTAGACATCCCAGCTCACTGCTTTCAAATTGTGTAGTCATGGCAGAGGAGGCAACAGGTAAAGCAAGCTTTTAGTTTATTGACATTTCATTCAGTACTGAGCTTCATGAAGATTTGCTCTGTAAGCTTCATCTTTTAGGGACCAGGTACATGTAGGTTCGCCAGGACATCTTGGCCAGGGTCTTCTCCATGTGGTGACTCGGCCAGCTAGCTGTGCAGAAAATATTTTTAAGCTCGAAGCAAGAAATGATGATTTAGGCTCAGCACTGAAAAGGTGAATATCTTAGGCTCAGGACTAGAAATAACGGATGTAATCGCAGACTGTAAATGTTCTTAGGCTCAATGCTCCATAGAAAAGGTAACGATTTTTGGTATGGATCTTCCCAAACGTGTAAGTTGAAAATAAGATTTTTTAATGAGCCTGGAAATAAAATATATCTGAATCTGGAAACACAAGAAAGAGTGGAACCTGAAAACACAAGAATGGAACCTGGAAACATAAGAGTGGAACCTGGAAACACAACAGGGAGCAGAACCTGAATTACAAAAGAGAGTGGAACCTGGAAACAACAGGGAGTGGAATCTGTAAACAAAATGAGCTGCAACCTGGCAAGACATGGGGCAGTAAGAACTGCCCCACCCACCCCTCCCTTCCTCCCGCTAACTCCCATTCCCTATTGCCACCCCCTTCGGCATTTTCTCCTCTATTCCTATCCCCTCGTACAGTTCCAAATACTCCCACTAACTTCTCCCCTCATATTCTCACCCCCGCTGACTGCAACCCCCGCAATCCCTTCCTCTTTCTCCGCCCACCCTCCACACACCCCATCACCAGCTAACTGGTACACGTCATTACAACCAATGGGGATTATTGTAAATGACCAGTGCCACCTTCCCGCTGACTCAGGTCTGCCACTGGCCGTGATGGTGGTAATGGTTGTAGTAGTGGTGGTGGTGGTGGTGGTGGTGGTGGTGGTGGTGGTGGTGTTGATGGTTAGTCACTTTGGTTATTAGTAGTGTTAAGAGTGGAGGAGGTTGTATTTGTAGTGATGGTGGTGGTAGTGATGATGATGATTGTAGTGGTTGTGGGGATGGTGGAGGTATGTGGTGGTGGTAGGTTGTTAGTGGTGGAGGTAACTGGTACTGGAGGTAAGTGATGGTGGTGGTAGGTGGTTAGTGGTGGTGGAGGTAATTGGTACTGGAGGTAAGTGATGTTGGTGGTGATGGTGGTAAGTGGTGGTTGTAATGGAAGTGGTGGTGGTGGTGGTCTAGTCACTCCATCAGTCGAGCCAGTTCAACGGTCAAGTCAGTCCACTGGTCGAGCCAGTCCAATGGTCGAGTCAATCCAGCGGTCGAGTCATTCCTATGGTCGAAGTCAGTTCAACGGTCGAGCCAGTCCAACTATCCAATAAGCCGGTTTGTGGAGGCAGCCAGCGGTCGAATAAAGCAGCGGTCGAGCTGTCAGAGAGTAATTAGACAAAGCGCAAGTCGAACTGGTGTTGTTTTGAGGGAGTAGGCAAGCTGTAATCCCAACCAGCGTTTGTGTGTTTACCTTCTCTTGTCTGCTGCCCGGCTTAGTGCTCGGGAGAGGCGGCGCGCCACGACAAGAAGCAGTAGCAGCAGAAACAACAAGCAGCAGAGACAGTAGCGGTAGAATCAGCAGCAGCAGCAGCAGCAGCATCGGTAGCATTAGAAAAGCAGCAGCAAACAAGAGCGGGTACAGCAGTAGCAGAAGGAACAGCAGGAGAAACTGCAGCAGAAATGACATAGGAATCAGAATATTTGTGCTGTATCGGGAGAAGAACCTTCTTAATAAAGTGCACATTCCCTGAAGAAGAAGAAGAGAAAGATAAGGATGAGCATCAAAAGCAGAAGAAACAACAGCAATGGCAGCAGCATAAACAACAGCGTCAGCAACATAAGCAACAGGAGCAGTAGTATCAGCAGCAGCAGCAGCCACCAGAAGCAAAATCACCAGCAAAAGAAGCAACAGCAAAGAGCATCAGAGGGAGGACGAGGATATAAGAGGCATCGAAGACAGATGCAGTAGTTGTACCTTGTGTAAAGTCAGCAGAGTCAAATGTAAAGTCAGCAGAGTCAAATGTAAAGTCAGCAGAGTCAAATGTAAAGTCAGCAGAGTCAAATGTAAAGTCGTACATGGCAAAAGCCCCCACAAAATTGCCTTAAGTAAAAGTGGAGTTAAAAAGTTTGTGATGTTGAAAAAAGTAATGATAAAAACTTAAAAAAGTCAAGGGGGAAAAATATGCAGCATAACATGTATTACAGAGAAAAATTGTAAAACAAATTAGAAATGTTGAAGAAAAAGAGGAATAATTATAGAAAGAAACAAGAAAAACGTCAGAAAGGAAATTTAGATCACTTGAAAATATAAAAAAAAAAGTGTCAACAGCATCTCTATCAGTAGGGAGACAATTTTTAACAATAGATATAGTAAATTATGGAGTAACAGCAAGAGTAGTAAAAACAATAGCAGCAATAAGAGAGGGAATGCATGTAATATTTACTAACGAAGGGAGACAGGCGTTGAGCAAAGCTTCGATCGAAAAAACGTTTCGGTCATTGCAGATCTTTATCAAGTAAGTGACTTGATATCGCTTTATCAAGTCAATGGCCAGATAAAGCTCTGCAAAGAACGAGAAGTTGTTGCAATAAATGCTTGTTCTGCTCCTGTCTCTACTCTGCATTACTTTCTGCAATAAGCCTTTGAATGAACAACAAGAGCAAATACAGCAGAAATTTCAAAACACACACACACACACACACACACACACACACACACACACACACACACACACACACACACACTAGAAGCCTAATAAATCTTAAATAGCATCTAAAGCTACTTAAAACAGTAAAGTCAGTAACACAGACCTCAGCGTCAACAGAAACGTCAACGCGAACGGCGGAATGAGTAAAAACAGTCACAGCTCTTAAAGAGAGACAAAAGCCGGACACGTTAGTGGCTGGACCCAAAACAACAGCAGCATCAACGCCGACAGGAACAGAAACAACAGTTTCGTCAAGTGGAACAGGTGTGGAATGAACGCCACGGCAACAGGAGCAGCAGCAATATCAATGCAACATCAACTGAAGCAAAACAGCTAATAACGCCACATTAACAGAAACAACATATGTATCAGTGCTATAACAGGTTTAATGGCGGTATTACGCCACATCAAAAAGAGTAACGGTATTATCAGTGCCACAGCAACAACAGAGATGTCAACGCCATAATCCCAGGAAATAAAGAATTATCAACGCCACATCAACAGTATCAACAGTATCATCAGTATCAATGTCACAGGAACAATAGCTACACGAGAAACATCGTCCTCATCAACAACAGAAAAAATAAGACCAGCTACATCGCCAACACCCACTCTGCCTCCACAGCAACAAACACCTACACCACAGAAACTCCTAGGTGGCACACCACAACAACTAGCTGGACCACAGCAAAAAAAAAAAAAAAAAGACTGGACCACAACAACATGCAGCTGGACCACAGCTGTGGTCGCCTCCTGATAGATCAGCAACCGCTCAGCAAAATATCTTCCCATTTCTTCAAGCCACGGAAACAATCACCAATTACGACAATCCACTCCCCTTAGTGCCACAGCAACAAAATTTCTGCAGCAACAGCCACACTTTACAGCAGCCGAAGACTATAACAACCAACCCTTCTACTTCTCCCCACAGCAACTACATCCTACCACACTACCACCACCTTCCTTCATTCCACCTACATCAAAAGCCATATACTGTCCTTTCTGCACCAGGCTCAACGCCTCTTAAAACGACTCCCCCTTCCCTTCATCCCCACCCAAGCCTCCCGTACTCTGGCAAAGTCCTCAACACCTCTACCACAGCACCATCTCGCTGCCACAACAATACTGCCTGCCTTTCTCTACAACAACAGCAGAAACCCCAGCAGCAGCAGGAGGAGCAGCAGCAGCGGGAGCAGCGGCAGCAGCAACAGCACTAACAAACGCAACATCATCAGTGTGGACGCGTGTCTTGTTGTGCCCTAATGGGAGGAATTATCATACACGGGTCCGCACCGGCGTTAACCATTGTCTTTGTCGAGGCGGACTGACCCATCCGCCAGCAACACATAATAACATTGACGCTCCAACCATTACTCTTCACAAATCTTGTATAATACACGAGTGTTCTCTGTTCTTAAAGGGTCTCTGAATGTTCCCTAACTCGTGACAGATCTTGGAAATACGTTTCTCTAAGAGTATGTGTTGTCCAGTTTCGTCCAGTCTTTTCCTTGTGTATACATACTCAAGTCCTTCCAAATTGTCTGTATGTAAATGTTTTCAACTGTCAGGTGTGAATAAATATATTATATATATATATATATATATATATATATATATATGTGTGTGTGTGTGTGTGTGTGTGTGTGTGTGTGTGTGTGTGTGTGTGTGTGTGTGTGTGTGATGTGTGTGTGTGTGTGTGTGTGTGTGTGTGAAATTATGATGATTTTTATCCCACCAAGATTTTAATGAGCTTGCATCCAAATACACCTCAGTGAGCAGTGATTACTTGAACTTGCAACAGGCTATACGACTGTTGTGGAGAACACAATGTCAATAGGTTCGTGTGGTGGCGGGATTAATCATCGTGAAGAAGAGATTCTATATAATTGTGTGAAGGCGCAAGATTTATCACCGAGTTCTGGTCACCTCCACCACGATGGAGTAGCTCTTCTCGCTAAACATCCCAGATATTCTCACTGCCATCACCCAGTTTCTCACTCTGCTCTTCTCTCTCTCTCTCTCTCTCTCGGCAATTCACATCATTCACCAACAAAGATTGTTTTTTTTTTTAAATGGTGTGGTATAATGCTAATACTTAGTGTTCTTAAATTATGCGGAGTAGGGTAAGTAGTGTGCTTCACGTTAGAGTTCTGTCTCTGGCAACATCAACAGCAGTCAGTAACAGCAGCTGCAAAACTAGCAGCGGCGGCGACGGTGTCGACGACGATTACAGGAGGAGCAGCAGCAACTGCAGTAGTGGCAACAGTAGTTGCTGTGGTGATAGAAGCAGCAGCAGCAATTGCATTTGTAGCAACAGCAGCAGCATTTGTAGCAAAAACAACAACAGTGGTGACTGCAACAGCAACATCACTAGCAACAGCAGCAGCATTTGTAGCAAAAACAACAACAGTGGTGACTGCAGCAGAAGCAGAAGCAGTGGCTGCAGCAGAAGCAGGAGCAGTGGCTGCAGCAGAAGCAGAAGTAGCAGCAGCAACAACAACAACAACAGCAGCAGAAGCGGCAGCAGCAGCAGCAGCAGTGGGCAGTGTCCACACCGCGCCTTGATTAACAAAACGCCAACTGGCTCTTGGAAATACAGTCTCGCCCTTCCTTCGGTAAATTCTAACACACGCTCTCTAGGACCTAGCTAGGCTTTCCTCCCTACTTCACTCACTCACTCATATACCCTCTTAAATTCACTCCTTCCCTCCCCTCCCCCTCCCCATCTCTCTCTATCTCTCTCTCTCTCTACTAGTGAGGAGTCTCGTGTCCCCCAAAAAGTGTGTGGTGTGAGTTTGTGCAGAATATTGAGAGAGAAGACCCCCATCAGTCAGGGAGAGGCCCAACCCCGAGGGAACACCCACAATATCAAACCTTATTGTCCTCATCTGTTATGGCGATGCATTCTCTAATTCACGCCAGAGATGTGCGGTGTTTGGTCAGTGTGTTGTCGGGGATGGACGCTGCTGCTGGTGGTGATAGTGGTGGATGGTGGTGGTGGTGGTAGCGTTGGTAGTAGTGCATATGGTTCGTAGTAGTGGTACTGGTGGTGGTGCAGTGGGTTACTGTGGTGGTGAGACTAGTAAGGGATGTAGTGGAGTGGTTCTTGTGGTTTTGGTAATGATGGTGGTTCTTGTGGTTTTGGTAATGATGGTGGTTCTTGTGGTTTTGGTAATGATGGTGGTTATTGTGGTTTTGGTAGTGGTGGTGGTGGTAAGGGTAGTGTGACGAGATCTTCTGTAGTGTTGATGTATGTTGGTATTCGTATGTCTGTAATAGTGTGTAAGTTGATGGCTTAATGTTTTGCATTGATTTCACTAGATGTGAAGATGGTGACGAAAGTAATTCTGGTAGTGTTGGCATAAAGTGTGGGTGTAGCATCAGAGTGATGATCGATGACATGGCATTGGTGGTAGTGTAGATGGAAAAAGTGATGGTGACGATGGTAATGTCGGTGACGACGTTAAGAGGTGTAAATGGTGATGGTGCTTATGGGAGTGATGGTGATAAATGAGATGTTGATGGGAGTGGTGGTAACAGAGGTTGTAATGGTGGGTGTGCTGATCAGAGCAATGATGGCACGGCTGAGAGGGGTTGTGGTGTAGGTGTTAATGGTGTTATTTGGTTAGGTACCTGGAATGAAAAGCTAGAACTGTTGTGTTAGTTGCGGGGTGTTATTGTCGGATTGGTGACAGTGTCGCTAGATTGTGATGAATATACTATACATTATGGGATTGTTCATTGACTGTGGTAGTGTTGGTGGGTGATTGTGTTGGTGTTAGTAGGCGATTGTCATATTTGTGGTGGTGTGGGTAGACGATTGTGATATTCGTGGTGGTGTGGGTGGGCGATTGTGCTGGTTAATTGTGATGGTGTTGGTGAGCAGTATTGATAAATGAGTGTCCTGGTTTTGGTAGATAAATGTGTTTCAGTCGGCAGGCAATTTTGCAGCTGATGGTAGGCAACTGTGTTGTGAGTAAATGCGGTGGTGTTAGTGACGGTGATGTTGGTATGTGATGCTCTTGGTAAGTATTGTGCTGTTGTTTGTGGGTCATTCTGCAGGTGATGCCAACGGTATCGATAATGAAGGTGGTGGGTGATGAGTCAGGAAAGTTGACAAGTCAACGGATGTTGACGTTAAGTTAGAGGTTGTGGATAAGAAGTCAGAGGTTATGGATATTGAGTCAGGGGATGTGGATGATGAGTCAGGATGGTGAGGCA